>JAJEJO010000513.1:1466344-1530622 GCA_020662805.1 Glaucomys volans | reverse complement strand
AAAAAAAAAAAAAGAAAGAAAGAAAAAGAAAAAGAAAAAGAAAAAAACAAAAACAAAAACCTAAGTCTATGCAGATTTACATTTACAATGTGAAGACAGAAAGGGTAGATGTGTATTCTCTCTCCAGATCAGGAAATCAAAAGTCAGTCATTGAATAAAATTTTGTTGAGCATTGATTCCTTCTATAGTTATGTTCCTTCCAAGATTTCAAAATGTAATCTTTTCTGTAAACACAACTCTTTAAAAAGAAATGGTGCATCATAATATTACTGAGGGGTGACTGTGGGGGTATTTTAATAACTGCTTCAGAAGGTACTGAAATAGAAATAAGGAGAAAGAGAAATAAGGAGACAAGTCTATAGTTCTGGGACATTTCACCTTTTGGGGCCCCTATCCACACTTGATATATGAAGTGGTTGACCAGATAATCACAGTCTTTTCTTTTTTTTTTTTTTTTTTTCCTCCAGATCTCTCTAAGTTTGTGAATATTTCTCTGGAGATCAAGTACAAGGCTTTATAAATGGGAGCCCTGAGGCACTCGTGAGTGCTGACCACAACTGTCACTCCATGATCAAAGACAGTTGCTCTCCTTATTGTTTTGAGCTTACAGGGTCATCCTTAAATCAACTTCTCCAGAAGAGCCTCTGTATTTCAGAAAGAGGGTCCCACAATTCCTCTTAGCCATTTTTTCTGAGGATAAATGATTGTCATTCAGGGGAAATATCTTATTCCCAAACTAATCATAATTTCCTTTGAACAAATTTACTTTGGTAAATGTGGAGAGCTTCCAGTCGTCATTATGTGTTTTAAAAACACTTTGTGTCATTACATTCTCATCATTTTCTGGACATCAATATCATTCTTATGACTAATTGCCAAAGCATTTCATTTTTATGTGTAAGTCATATTTCATGCCCTTGAATCACTGTTGCCATTTTTGTGTGGACTCTCCTTAAAGTTTTGCTTAACGAGCATCATGTGATGTGATGGAAGGAGAAGGGGGTCTCACCTAGAATCTGGTTCCAAACTGCCTTTCTGCATACTTCAGGCAGAAATGACCTCTTTCTCCATTTCTTCACCACTGAACCCTCTTTTACTAGCTCAGCCATGACCCCAACGGTAACATCTGCTATTTTCGGCATGGTTTTAACACATCAGACCCTGTTTATAGCAGTTGACATGCATTTTCTCATTTCAAAGTCACAGTAATTCATGAAGCATATACCAACTATGAGAAAAGATGAATAGAGATATTAAAAGATTTGCCAGAAGGAACAGTTAATAAGTGCTCAAGCCTGCAATTTAACCCTTGTTGCATAATTCCAGAATCCACCTCCCTAACTATTCTCCCCTATGTCCTATGTCTATGGTGCCTCTCACTGCTATGCTTTGTAGTTGGAAGCACACATTCTGCATCTGAGAGCTCAAATTCAAACCATCAATCCACCTCTTCCCAGCTGTGTCATCTTGCAAAACTAATTAAACCCCACTGGGCCTCAAATACCCATCTATAAAACCAGGATAATAATAATACAAAAACCCTAGGATTTCATGAGGATCAAAGCCATAATGTTGGCTACTTATATCACTCAACCACAAGCTTCTTGGGGACAAGGGCTCTTTGTCTTTCATCTCTATTATCCAGGTTCAATCACAGTGTTGGAAGCAATAAATGAAAATTAAAAAAAAAAACTGATTGAAGGAATAAGTGGATAAATAAATGAGTAATAGAGAACTATATTGGATTTGAAAGCTGATGATAATTTACCCTTTCTATGTGTCTATAATGATTTTGCTCCACCAGGTGAATAAGTACCCTTCAAAGTGAGGCGCTAATGAATTTTCTTTCCCTGAATTTGATGGCAGACTCCAAGGAAGAGATTGCATCTCTAACGTGTTTGTGCAGAATCAAAAAAACAAATGTGGTGTTAGGATCCCCATCATTTTCCCTTTGGTGTCACTGAAATGATATCGAGGTATTTTGATCTGGGATTGAGTGTTTATATGTTCAAATGTGTGCTGGTGGCAGGTGAGCAGGGTAGCCTGTGACCTTGTCAGAGGTGATTAGAACTGATCATCCCCCATGGAGGACTTCAAGGAAGACAAAGTGTCTCTGATCTAACCATTCTCATTGTGAGGCCAGCTCTTATCATTTTCTAGTCTTCTGGCTAAATGGGGTGGGGGTATTTCATCGGATGCCATTTATCTTCCTGTTTCAGGGTACAGGAAGAGATGTGAAATATAGCACTGAAGACCTTACACCAGATCTTTGTTTCTTTCCCCTGAAATCTACTAGGGTAGGTTCTTGGCGAGCTGAATTCAGTGTCCTATTGTGGAGCTGAGCACATGCATCAAACTGAGCTCCCATCCTTGAGAATTTGCTCGTTATTCTCCCTCTGCCCAGTACTCCTTATGGAAATAACAGGAGAAAATTCCTGTTTCATACAGGCAAACTAGCTATCCCACCACAGAGTGACCACTCTGATGGACTCAATCCATGAGATCTGGACCACTTGGTGACCCAACTTGCTGCTTCTCATTCCCCTTGACTTTTTTTTTCCTTCTCCTCTCCCTATGCATTTTTTTTTTTTTTTTTGGAGTAACTGGAATGCAGTTAATTTGAATCGTTAGGAAATGAAATTGCAATGGATTGGGATGTGGCTCAGTGGTAGCAAGCTAGCCTAGCATGCAGGAGGCCCTTGGTTCAATTCCCAGCACTGAATAAAAGAAAGAAAAGAAATTGTGAGGAAGCTCCTTGAATTCACCTGACTAAGCCAACTAATTCTGCACATGTGACAACTGGGGCCTAAAGATGGTTACAATGACATGCTCAAAGGCTGTTAGGGCTAGAAACAGAGTGGAGGCCCTGCTCCTCTGAGCAACTTCCGGGCTTGCACACTACTGCATACGTACTGTTGAATTTGAATTCTTTTCCTGACATACTCCAACTTCCATTTCTATAATAATAGGTGGCCTCTTCATCCCACAAAATGTTTGCATCTATTATTTGAAATGCCCTTGGCCTAGAACAGTGATTATTTGTCCTTCAACAGATGTAGACTAGCAAAATGAAAAGCCAACTTTTGAAGCAATCCTTCCTTAAATATTCTAGTCTATATTCATTTATGTATTTTTTTCTTTAATTCAAAATATTTATTCCGTGCCCCCTACGTCTCACCTACTACAGAAAATAATAGAAACACAGGGGACAGACATTGTCTCTGCCCTCACAAAAAAGTTAATCACAGTGCATCCATTTGGGTAATTTTGGTGTATGTATTCATCTGCTCTTAGACATTGGATTCCAAGAGAGCAAGACCTATGCCTTATCTGTCATTGAATCTCTAGTGCCTGTCATAATATCCAGGTTATAACGACATTCGACGTTGAAGAAGTAAACACAGCTTATTTTAGTATTTTTTTCAATACAGGATATTTTGAAAGAGAAAAATCTTCATCACTTTCCATGCAACAGCTACTACATGCCATTTTGAGCACCTACCGTGTAATATTCTGCAGTATTTCATACTATCTCATCTTTAGTGCAAAGCTACAATTTCCCCATTCCTTACATGAGACAAAGATTTCTGTTTGGATAAATGACTTATCAAGAGTACCAAGAATTTCTAAGCAATAGGATCAATCCCCATCTTTCTCACTGCAAAACCTAGAACCTTCCACCACTCCATTTCTAATAAAAGCCAAGCCAAGAAGCAATCTTGCCCATATTTTTAAACAAGAAACATAATATGTAAGCTTATAAGGTAGTCATGGGAGCTTTTAAAGAAACAAAAGACATATCCTATTAAGCAGAACTCACCCAAACAATCATATTAAGAGATATCAACCAATTACTTGAGGGTGTTGGAATTATAGGTTCCCAAGACAAAGTCTGAAGTCTAACAAAAACTTTTTTCTGATAACGACTGCACTAAACTGTACAAAATCATGTCTTTAGAAATCCCAAATCAAAGTGAATAGACAAATTTAAATTATATAAGATGTCCATAAAAATAATTGTCCATTCATATTAAATATTTCAGTGATTAAACATTTTAAAATATTGAGCTTTTGGGGGAGTATAGATTTTCTTAATTGTTAAATTCATCTTTTATTTATTACTATTCTGGCTTGATGATCACATTATCAGTACAAAATGGTTATTCACATAATTAACCCTTAGTGTTTGAAAATCTTCAAAAACACAGTATGGCCTTCTAATAGTATCTAATCGAGCTCAGGGAACGTCATTAGTGAATCATTGCAACACCCAAAAGGAATGCAATCCACCTACTTTCAGTTCCAACAGGGAGGATCAGTAACATGGCTATATAGCTCCATTGGCTTTAGCTGTGGAAGAACTTTGGCTAGAAACACAAACAGATTTGTAGAACAAATTGTTTTAGATGTCCCATGTGTAATTATCATTGTCACAACTTCACCGAGAATCATTGATTTGTGGCAAGAAATGAGGCCTGGATGATATTAATAGCCAATATTTGTGGAGAGTTTTTTTACGGCAAGTAATCTTCATGGATTTAATTTCTTCTTCCAACAACATGCAGGGTGACGGCAACCAGCTGGCAAAATGGAGGAGTAAGGACTTCACCAGACATTCACCTCTAAGAGTTCACATACTTACCTGCTATGCCACACTGATCACATAGAACCAGCTCCTTATTTTGCAAACAGAGAGAGAAGCCAACTGCCATCACATGACAGGTCTCAAGTCTACAGAACTTACATCTAATCTCAAATAAGCTCACCCCAGTTTTGTGTGATATTCTGGAGACCTCACTGAGTTCTCATATCCTCACAGTATATTTTTCTACCCCTTCCTCATACCTGGAGTAAGCAAATGTTACCTACCTGTGCTGGACTGGACAATTCCAGAGTCTACTGTTTGTCCAAGAAGATCATACTGGTTTAAGCGTGACCCATCTTCTGCTACGACCACCGAGCGTGCTGGCTCTCTGGTCCACTCATAGACAACTTCTGCTCTTGTATAAGCATCTGAAAGGAAGAACATAACATTACCCATGCATTTACCGCTTTGATTCTCTTGGTTAGTTGATGTGTTTGACTAGCTTCATATCTCTTGTCATGGTTTCAGAGGGAAGGCCAGCACAGGAAAACCCACATTCTTTAGTTTGGGAACACCAAAACACCTTTTTCTGATTCTTTCAGTCATTTGGTCACTCTTCCAGGATATTCTTAAGAATCTACAAAGGAGATTTGTGCTGGAGAGAATAATGAACATAATAAGCAAGTGGCTGATCTTAGGGGATGTACATGATAGTGGTTGGGAGAAAAGCAGATGAGCAAATAAATATAAAATTTCAATCATGTTAAATGCAATAAGGTCATACGCAACTGGATAAAGAGATGGAGAATGATGTGCGGGAGGGGACTATTCTAGGGCAGAAAAGGGACTCAGAGGGTCTCTGAGGAGTTGGCATTTATATTAAAGGAGAAACAGTTCAAGTGAGGTCATGGGGAAGAGGTCACTCAATGCACAGACTAATGATATTTTTCTTCTGTTGAAGGTAAAGGCTTGACTAATATAACTACAATGAAGGGCATGAGAGATAAAATAAGATCAAAGTCAGTAGCATGGTTTCATATTATGGTAAACTAGAAGCTTATGACAAATATGAAAAGTATCATTAGAGATTTTGCTAAAAAGCTATTTGCAAAGGAAGTTTGAATTTACCTTCCTTTTATCGATTATGCTTCTTGGGGATATTTACCACCATTACGAAGAGGAGGCAAATGAGGGTAGTGAGTTACATTACAGAGCTTTTCTTCTGAATCACTTTCATATACCTTGTCACTTTTAACCTCGTCATCTCCTATATAAGAGGCTTGGTCATAAATCTTTGATCCACTGCAGGTTGGGGGAAGAGAGTGCATTAGACTAAGAGAGAAAGAGAAGGAAAAGAAATTCGGCAGCTCTTCTGGCTTCTAGCCAAAGAACACCTCTTCATATATAATCCCCTCTGTTTAGCTGCAGACCGATGCTAAACATTTAAGGACTATCCCATCAGAGACAGTAGGCTGTTTCCAGGGAGTTCGCTGGGAAAGCATAGTAGCAAAATTTGGCCTTAATGTATAAACTGGACACACTGGCCATGGGCCAACTTCTCCATTAGACACAATGGGCCCAGTGCCCAGGCCCCAAAATACTTTCAAAAGGCCACAAAATGTTTTAATATTTTTTAGATTAAAGATAATAAAATAAATATAACCTCACCTGGCTTACATTCATCTTTATACTAAGTTAGTCATAAAATATAATTTTATATTCATCTTCATACTAATCTAATCATAAAATAAAATTTTAGTTTTGTTTGGGAGGAATGGTTCCCAAAGGCAAAGATGCTTAAGATGCACACAAAAAAACACCTTATGATGTAGCCCTGCTTGCCCCAACCCTCTCCGCTGGGTGACCAGGCCTGGGACTTGCTCCGGAATATGCAGGTTCCCAGCCTCAAATATTATGCAATGTAAAACCATGGATGTCTTTTGGAAACAAAGCTGCCTGAAGGAAGATGCACGCCAGGAGCCTTAGGGTCTGAAAGAAAGCTTCTTAAAGTGACCATGTTCCTCTGAGTCGACAAAGAGAAGGAGTCAGTGCCCCCTGGGCATCCTGTATGTGCATGGGCGTCCTGTCTGTCCCAGCATCATTTCTGGATCAATTTGCAATCATGTATCTCTTTAAACAATTTTTTTTTCTGGAAGTTTAAGGGAAATTTATTTAGCTGTTCCTAAGAAAGATCAAAGTGACAAATGCATAATTTGGAATCTGTCCTTACTTACTTTTCTACTTTTGAATTGTGATGGTCCTCACTGTACTATACACTGGTATTGTAGACATTAGTAAGAATTCATCTGTCAGGAGGTCATAATGTTTTCTTTATTATTTCTAAATCTCTTAGAAGAGAGCAGAGCACACTAGCTTGAGATGGAACGTATTTTATAAAATTTGTAGGAAACTACATTCAGTACAATGTTTTCCTAGTATAGATTCTTGCTCTCTTACCTAAGAAGACGTTCTCAGTTGATGGTGGCATGGAATGACTGAATACTCAACTTGGAAAATCTCACAGGCCTTGCGATTTCATCACGTTATACGGATGGTAAACCGAGGCACAGAATGTTAAACGACTTATGTGAGGGTATATGGTATTTATGGAGATAACTGAAATAACAAGTTAGGATGCTATTCATTTAACTCTACCGCTATCTTGAAGATCTTTTTAGACAAAAGCTGTATATGTATTTCATAAGCCAAGAAAGGATAGTTGGTGGTCATGTAATTTTTGATGAAGACAATTCTAGATCTAAAGTCACTTTACAACAACCTAAACCTTTTGCTACTATGCAACCTGCTATTAACAATAGTAGTTTGTCGTGTGTTGTCATGGGGATGCTGATGGAGTTGTGGAGGGGAAATTGTTCCCCATTGACTCCTCATTTCTTCTTCTTATTATTATTGGTACTGGGGATTAAGCCCAAAGGTGCTTTACTACTGAGCCACATTCTCAGAACTTTCTATTTTTTATTTTGAGATAGAGTCTCTTTGAGTTACTTAGGGCCTTGTTAAGTTGTTGAGGCTGGCCTCGAAATTGTGATCCTCCTGCCTTAGCCTCTGAAGTTGCTGGGATTTTAGGCACCACTGTGACTGCTCTTCTTTTCATATAATTTTACCAACTCCTTTCCTGCAATTTGTTAGAAACTACATTGTGTATAAAAAGGTGCATCTACTACCAACCTGACATCAATCTGAAGGAGCAGATAACTCATTATTCACATCTCCCCACAAAAATCTTCCAAACTGAAGAGTAAACTCGCATGACGAAGGATGACATTTTAAGATACAGAAGACAAATAAACATAAGGCCTAAGAACAGACGATAGGTCTTATTGTTCCCTCAAATTCCAGTATCAGGAAAGATGAAAGTTTACTTGATTTGAAACTTAAGCATTTAAAAAAAAATGATTAAAAGGATTTAAAAAAATGATTAAAAGGATTCTCAACAATTTTCGACGTCAAAAAATTTAGGCTATGATTTCAAATAAATCATACTGCTCCCTAAAATTTTTTTCTTTAAGACATGAAGAGTTTGGTTGGGGTTATGGAAGAACTTTGTGGTGGCTCAAATACAGAACATAGATTTGGTATCAGAAAAACAACTGGTAATTGATACTACTGTTTCATGTTTATGGCCTCTGTATTTCCATTAGCATGAAGCAGTCGAACTGCATAATGTCCAAAGTTAGGCACTTCGGAGAATTCACTTAAATTTCTATGCATCTCTCTGCCCTTGCCTGTAAGGTGCTGAGATTAACAGTCAGTTAAGAAACATTCATTTGTTAAGATCTTCCTAGATCCAGGACCTGCCTCGATCTTAGTGTCAGAATTCATAACCTGAATCTCTTCTTTTAGAATCAAGGATTTATTTTCTGTTTTCCTCACAAGGCAGTTAAGATGACAGCTATAACTCATGCTCTGTCTCTGGGTCAACTGGCCTTACGAAGAGGTCTTCATCTCCAACCCGCCCAAAGCATCATTCAGCAACTGACGACAGTAATCTAATGGAGAACAGTAAGGAAAACATCTGGTTTTCCAAGTTTAGTGCTTGTCAACATATGGTCAAGGTTGCTTTTTAAGCATCATAAACATTCATTGCCTAGTCCTCCACTAAATCTCTGGAAACTCGCCTTGCTTATCCTCTTCTCTGATATTTTTAGTGAGATGTTTGCACCACATTGGGTCAAAGTATATTCCACTCACTTTCTCCTCCTTTTCTTCACCTTTGAAATGTGCTAATGAGGCCAGGGAAGAAATGATTAGACAAGGAATGGACCTCCCCTGTTGCTTCTCATGCCAAGGGCAGGCAATGAGAACTAGTCATGGTGCATTCTGCCAGTGAGCAAGACCAGCTGAGCCTCTCCCAACGTCAGTCTCTGTTTCAGTTTAGCCCCTCACAGATCTTTTCTCTTTTCTGAAGTTCAAATATTGAAGGAGCATTTAAAGCCTGGTTAGTGTAAACATTACCCATTCAATAAACATGTATTGCATAGCTACATTTTATTACCTCGGCACTAGGAAATGCTGAGTAATATATATCCTGGACTTATGAAGTTTGCAGACTTCAGACAATAAAAACTATCAACCAATAAATAAAACTAATAATTGATGCCATGATGAATAAATGTGTGTTGGGATCAAGAAGACTGATAGGGTTGTGGGTAAATTCCTCTGAGATCATCAGGGTAGGCTTTAGGAGATGATATTTATACTAAGATGTAGGAGGACAGAAGAAGTCAGCTGTGATAAGCACCAAGGGGAGAGTAAATCCAGGCAGAGAGAGGAGCATGTGCAAAGGCACTGAGGTGGAAGTGGTGAAATGCTTTTCTTTAACGTCAGTTTTTCTATGAGACACACTATTTTCTACTCATCCATTTACTTTCTAAAATACCTTCAACAATTTTCAGGATAGAAATGTGCCCAAATAAAAAATATTTTCTTCCCAATCTCCTTTGCAAATAGCATTGGCAATGTGATGCCCATTTGACTATTGAGATGTGAGTAATGCCTGATAGGATTTTAGGAAAAGCTTTTATACTTCTCACACAAAACCTAGTCCTTTCTTAGCTTTACTGCCTATTCCCCTTATTTTTGAAAGCAGACACAAAGGCTGGAGTTTCAGCAGCCATCTTGTAATGAGAATGAATATCTGAGGACATCATAACACATCCACTTTGTTAACATGCTGAAATGACCAGCAATCAACCAATAATGAGTCGCCTTCATAATCTTATATGAATACATAAATGCTTCTTTTCTTCAGCTATCTGTACTGCTGAAAAAAAATCCTGACTAATGTAAAAAATATGCAATTCTTTGCCCAAATTAAGACACCTCTAAAGATAAATGGGGGCACTGTTAGCTATTCTACTCTATCAGTACATCTATGGTGTATTAGTGATATATCAGTACAGCCTCAGGAAATTTACCACAGGCAATCTTCCTAACTGCAATGCTGTGTTGTGGATTAGTGAGTTTATGAACATAGAGACATTTAATATACTACCTGGCATGCAGGTAACCCATAATATATATTATCATTGTTAAAAATGGAACTGGTATTCAGGAGAACTCAGAGTAGTCCATGATGTGAAATTGAGGAAAGTGTGGGGAGAAAGAAAGTATCACCAACAGCCTGATTAGCTGATAATTTTTTAAGTAGATTATCCTTAATTTTCTGTATAAAATGATCATTATAAATAGAGACCATGGTCTCACCATGACTGGTGCTACTGGGAGCATGAAGGCCATTTCTATGCTGTCTTTCTGCATTACCAATATTTTTCTTCATGAATCATATGTTCACCAAAATAATGGCTCAGATGTCTGTCTACTGAGAACACAAAGCTGGTTCAGTATCCCAGGAGTTGACTCAGACCTTGTACGCAGCTGGAAATCAGGAACTGTCAATTCATGGGCACATGCTAGTCAAAAGCAAAAGGACAGAGAGAGGACCATAGAACCCAAGCCTCCAGACCACAGTTCCCTTGGCTCCTCTGAGATGCACCTAAGTATATCCAAACAGTAGAAGCCCAGAAAGTCATCATGCAGGAACTGTATCCAGAACACCATTCAAAAACATATGCATATTCATGAATTCTAAGCAATGTCCCAACTGACCAAGAAAGATTTAAGAACTACAAGAAAAAATTATTTTCTAGAAATCTCTGTAAGGGGCAGGCTTCATTCTTTGCTGCCTAACAATATTTCCAACTTGAAATTATTCTTAAGATCAGACAATGTCAGTGATGATATACAATGAATGCAATAATCTCTGTTTATTGGGAGGAAAATGTTATACATGAGGTCCAAGCCTCCTACTCAACTCTGTCTTTAAGAATACCTCTTCAACAAAAATAGAATTTTCCACTAAATAGCTTAATCCATACTTTGTAATCTACTAGACACAGAATTGCCCTATATAGTATTAGAAAGTTATCCACAAGTCCACCTGACTATAGCAAAACTTTTGAGAATTAAAGCAGATAAAAAGCAAATAAATAATTGCATTATGAAGTGAGGGGTATCCTAATGTCCTGGATTGATTGTTACACAATGTGTATGTGCACTGAGACATCACAGTAAGCCCCTTAAATATATATGCATATATATATACACACACACACATATATATACATATATATGATTAATATGTGTCAATCAAAAATAAAATGAACTTAAAAAACACACAAACAGGGAATACTACTTATGAAGCATTTGCAGCATGTCACTTTCTGAAGTTTCTTGATGCCTTTGTGCCTCTCTAACAGATGTAAATAATTGGAGGTCTCTTGATAAAGACTTAGGTCTCTCATAAGAGTAAAGAAAATGGGGGCTGGGGACATAACTCAGTTGGTAGAGTGTTTGCCTTGCAAGCACAAGTCCCTGGGTTCAATCCCCAGCACTGCAAAAAAGAGTAAAGAAAATGTGAGGTAAATTTACTCACAGCTTCCAAATTTGAGCGGGCAGGCGTGGGCATCCATTGGGAAGTCCTCCAAATGCATCGGGCATTCGGCTCTCACTGTCAGCCTTAGGAATTAAGGGAAAGAACAGGACACAAATGAAAGATATGTAGATTACATGCTCCCGGACAATTGGAGATGTTACTAACTGTAGCAGAGATACAAATCAAACAGGAGAGAGACAGTCATAAACTACAGATCATGCTGACTCCTTCCTAATCTAACCTCTAAAAATAATTATTTACAGCAATGACTGAATTATGTCCATTTTTTTATTTATTTGCTTTGAGTTTAGGCAATATTTGTTTTTATGCAATGGGCAAGCATTGCCTAAGTTTCCCAAATAAAATATCATCCACGAATCCACTGGTTGCAGCAAAACTTCTGAGAATTAAAGCAGATATAAACAGACACATATCTGCATAATGAGGTGATGGGTATACCAATTACCCACATTTGATTATTACACAGTGTGTACCTGTTTTGAAACCCCCTAAACGCCCATTGTTTTGAAACAGTGAACCCCACTGTTTTGAAACAGTGAACCCCCTAAAACATGTAATTATTGTGTGTCAATAAAAAATAAATAAAACTTAAGAAATACTAATTTGTCCTAGGTTGAGAAGAAGACATCAATAGCAAGAAAGAGCAGAAAAATTCTCTGGTCCTAAATGAAGCTCTGTCTCCTTCCCTAAGTATCATCGAATACATAAAACAAAGAACGAAAGGGGGAAGGAGGAAGTGTCTGTCCACAGGTTTTGTGAGGCTGAGATTGAAGTCTTCTTGAGAATTTCTGCTGACATCATTATATTCCAACCTGTTATCCTTATTTACAAACCCACTCCCTCGTTGGAGCTAGGTCTCTGCCAGGCTTCTCTTTAGTCCCTGGGATGTTCTGGGGAACTGATTTCTATTCATGTTTTAAAAAAAGGATGTTAAGGAAAGAATCCTCTGAAATATATTTGCTCTCTGTTTGTAGAATTATGAAGGAATTTACATTCATTTTCTTTATATGATTTTAGCAAGTTTTTATTACCCATATTATTATGTCACTAAAAAATGTGGTAGGCTGGCTTTATAGCCAGTGAAATTATTAAGTGAGCATAACACTGATTACAGCAAAGATGAAATGTATAAGTTAATGACTAAATTGCATTCTTAAATCAAACTGCTGAGCAGTAACATGTTACTAAAGGTGGTGAGAAATTCAGAAGAGGGTGTGTAATACGTTGGTTATTGATGAAGAACTTTACATCCATCAGAAAACAGTTATTGTAAACTAGTTGGTATGTGCAAATCCCTGCCCAGAAAATTGTCTCCTGGGAGGAATGAACATTAGGTTCCAAAATAAGAGAAGGTTTTGTTTGTTCGTTTGTTTTGTTGTTGTTTGTCTTTTTAACCATGGAACATTTCAAATTTCAAATATATTAAGGTTTTGGCATTTTGGGTTTTTTTGCTTTTATTCTGAACTTGTATTACACTTTGATAGTTGGATCCAATATCTAAATGACTTTTGAAGCAGTTTTTCTTTCCTTTTCATTTGGATGTTTGTGTTTGAAAATGTAGGTATTCTGGCAGCAGTTTTCTCCAAGGGTAAATTATTACTCTATTTTCATGCTGAACACAACCCACTAAATTGAGAATTTTGCCCCTATTAACTTTTTATACTAAAGGAATAACGGACAGTCTGAGTTACCTGGTGTCCGCCAGGTCTACAAAGCATCATTCCAATAAGTCATCTGGAAATGAACTATGGCTACTCTCAAGAATGAGTCCTGGACAATTCACACTTTCTCATAAATTGGGAATATTCTTAAACACCTCATATTTTCCTTTAAAATATTTCTTTAAGATGTTTCTTTATAATAATCAAAACTTATTTTGATTCATGCTTCCTTCTTTCAACCTTAAGCATATCGAGCACATTCTAGATGCTGCATTTTATAATCATCTTAAAAAGGGAGAAATGTTTATGTACGAGAAATATGTATACATATCGTCTTCAGCTTAAGAAAAATTAAGAATATCTATCTTGGGCTGGGGTTGTGGCTCAGTGGTAGAGCACTCACCTAGCATGTGTGAGGCACTAGATTCTCAGAACCACATAGAAAAATAAATAAAATAAAGTTTAAAAAAAAAGAATATCTATCTACTAACACCATTTGAAAATTTCTATACTATTTCACGTACACATTTCCACATGAATTTTTATTTTCTTTTAAGAATTTAAAAAATTTCCCTATTTCTTGGTTGTGGTTCTTTTGAGTAGAAAGATTTTCCAATAAACACCATCAGATAACTTTTGGAAATTTATTTCAGACCTTACTGAACAGTTGAAATTCATGAAGATTTAGTGGGAGAATGAAGTTCTTCATGTAGAATTAGAGAAGGTCAAAGAGATACATTGTTTTTTATTGTGTTATCTAATGCATACTGGAAACATTTTTTTCTCATTTTATATAATCATTGTTTTAACATGTTAATGCCTCCATAATGTTTCATAGAAGAGTAATTTTTAAGGTTGAAAAACTGGAAAAGCAGTGTTCCACGGTTGCCCCTCAGCTTGGGACTTGCTGCAACCTGGAAGGGAAATACAGAGAGGCTCAAGGCTCCAGTGCCACTGGGCTCACCTCATGGTGTACAGTAAGGTGCCGTCCTCTGTGATCCGCAGGAGTTTATTGGGCATTGTCATGTTATGGGCCACCGACTTCTTTCCGTTGTGAAAAAAGGTGTCTGGAGTCCAGATTTTACTTGCCATTAGGTTGTTTAACCGGAGAACTGTCATGGGTCCTTTAAATTTTAATCTCTCGTCCTTCCAGCTTTGACGGAAAAACACATCTATTGTATATTCCTAGGTAATTTTGAAAAATAGCAGAGTTTACTGGGATGTGATTTGCAATGCAAATATCTGACAAACAATGCATAATTCTTCTAACTTTGGAAGGCAAATGGGAGCTAGATGATATTTTAGTAAACTTGTGGCAGTACGTCTGCATTAGTGTCAGGTGAATCCCTAGTTGGTGTAACAATTTTTTTTTAAATACCTATAATACATGAAATATTTCCTTGTGATAGGAAAATGTTTCCAATTATCTCCTGAGACTCTCAAAAGGAAGTTAACCCTGCCTCACTATGCCAACACTGAAAGAAAGAGAACACAAGACTGTTAACAAACAATCTTATGCTAGAAGATATCATGTGTAAGAAGATATTTAAATTAAATATTTCCAGCCATACAGATAAAGTGTAGTCTTTTGGGGGATCTCCCATGGACTCTGAAAACTTCACACCCAAATCTGTCAATCATGGGTCTAATTTAGGTTTGAAGATCCTATCCTCTGTTTGGCTTAGGTAAACATTTTATTTTTCACAGATTATATATATAGACCTCCCATTCTCTGTATATAGACTTCTAATTCTCCTATTGTCCTACACAATGAAGAAGATTATGAAAATAAGAATCTATTTCCACTGGTAATTTGGATCCACCCCCCTCAAAAACAAAAAGAAAAAGAATACAGAGTATGTGGGGGTGTGCGAGTGTATGTTTGTGATTGTACATGTGTCTAAGTCACATGAAAAATGTGTGAAGCTCATCATCATTCACAGCCAGGGAATCTATTTATTTGAATAAACACAGCATTCCTTATGGCAATACCCAGAGACAAACATCTGCTAATCTGAAAACAAGCAATTTGACTTACCAGCTCCTAAAATTGAAAAGGGTAACATTCATCTTCCTTGCAGTTCTTGCTACACTGTCACTAAATTTGGAACTCAATGGTTGGAAATAAAGATCACATTCTCCATTAATTTTATCATGCTCAAAACCGGAAGGAGGACTAACTTGAAAACACCATGCTACATTTTCCTAATCCTCTAAGCCCTGATGCATCTGCAACCAGCTGTTTTTCAAATCTTACACATATTGTCTTTAGAATGTACAAAATAATGTGTGTCTTTAGTCATTTTGTGCACAAATTTAACCTCCTGCCTTTTTTTTCCCCCAGGATTTAAGCACGACTGTGCGAAGACTAAATGGAAGCTCATCATTTTGGCACGTTTGATATCGTTCAGCCCTTACTGATCAAATAACTCACAATTATTGGTGGATGGTCTTTGATGCAATAAAAGCAGTGCTAATAGTTGGCTGAGACAAAGAAGAACATAACATGATGCTGTTCTGTTGACGTGGGCAAGACAAGCTACCTTGTTTGCTGGTTAGGTTTTTCTGTGTCTGGAAGTGTCAGATGAAAGTCATTGTGATACAAGAAAGGACTTACTCACCAGCAAACGCTTGTTAAGAATTGCTAAATTCAGCAGAGGCAAAATGATTTAGGCTCAGTGCTGTCAGAGAAACTCATGGAGGAGTAGGATGGGTATATAGTGGTATTTTTCACAAGAGAAAAATGTGGAAAGAGACTGAATTATACCAGGAAGTGATAGACGGAGGCAGCATTTATCCTGGAAATAAGGTGGCTGAATCTCTAGTCTGGGTTCAGCATGTTCTCCCTTCTCGATAGCAGATAAGCTTGGGAAGTAGGAATATGATATATGAGGATATTTATAATAATCACAACCTAGCCACATAAGTTCCATCTATCTGACTGAACTTCTTTAGGCTTGTCAATAACAGAGAGAATGGCCACTTGTAAATCAAAATTTCTAGTATGTCTAAGCTAACCACATTCCCATGAACCTAAACATTAGGTCTAAGGAGATTTTTAATAAATTAGATACTAAAGATTAAATAAATTTAAGATAGTTGTTTTAGCAAATTTTCATGATATATTCCAAATGCAATGATTCCCCCCCACACACACACAAAAAAAGAAAAGTATATCAAGATTTGCCAAAGGTCTAATGGTTTCATGTTTATCATGTTAACAGCCAGCCTTGCTTCATTACCTGTGTCAGTGGCAATGAAATCCTCCAAATTCATTTCACATAGGCTGTCTTCAAATACTGTACCAGTCACAAATGCTCACAAAGAGCAACACTAACAGCTAAAGTTGATTTCCATTTTCCACTATATTACAAGTAGAATTGAAAACTGAAATCAAAGCAGTTGATGGTGATCAGCTCCTGCCTAACCAAGAGTGTAAATATTTAGCTTCCCATTTTCTAAGAACTGCCCCTGCATGATTTCCATGGCAGCAGTAGGTGGCTCCCAGTAGCTGTTTATATAGCAGAACTTTCCTCTTATGGCCAAAATTCATTAGCTCAAGAATAGGCATCTGGACCAAGAAGGACAGACTCCCTTCTTCAGAACTTGTAAATAAGAAAGAGGAGTGGTGTTAAAATAAAATTAGTTGTTATGAATATAAATTTTAAACCTGCTGGCTAAATTATCTCCAGAAAATTAGTAACCTAACTAAGTCACCATGATCTAACCTATGAAAGTGGGAAAAATTAACTTGATAATTGTAAGAAGTGAATTCCTATTTGTGAACAGCTTGGAAGAATTTCTAGAACACAGGAAGTTCATCATAGATGTTAGAAATTATTCTCTGTCTCATTTCATTATTTTCTCAACACAAATTTTTATTAGGTTTCTATGTAACTAGGAATGCAAAAATGTTTTTTGCTGTTTTTGTAAGGTGATCATGACCATGCCAAACTAAAGCAACACACAAAAGAGGGAACTCCATGAAAAGAGTTTGAACATATGGGAAGCTTCCTATATGGGAAGCTCTGCTGAAAAATTTTTTTTTCTTTATGTTTCAGGATTTTAGTCGACACCATACCAGTGAAAAGTCTGAGTTACTCCATTCAATAATGTAGGTCCCTGGAGAATGTGAGCCTTATTCTGAAGATCTGGGACAAAACGTCCGCTATGCTCCTAAATAAATATTGTGTGGAACTGTTATCGCTTGTACCATTTATTACCATCTGTGTGTGCTTTGACTTAATACATTTTAAGCACTATGGAAAACAAGGCACTATGATTGTGCTGCCTGGATATTTCTGTCAGAACCTAGTGCCCTGGGAATGTGCTGCTTGATGGCCAATTAATGATTTTTAAAATAAAGTTAAGGAGTTGTCCTAATTTTGTTTTCTATTCCAGATGAAGTCAGATGCCTTGGGAACCATGCCGCCCATAGGGATGGATAGGCTGGAATCTAGTTACCTCAGTTAGCTAATGGGTCACTTTCCTCCTCTAGAAAATGTGAATACGATTGATATTTAAATAAAAGGTTTGCAATGAGAATTAGATGAAACATGATTTGTAAAATTTTTGCATAGTGCCTAATGCATTGTGAGCATTCTCTAATGGTAAATGATATTGTGGTTACTGTTATTAATTAGGTATTTTATTAGTTCTCACTCTAAGTCCTACAAAGCTTTTCCTGTTTTGAAAAATAGCTTTGTCATTCTACCTTCTAATTTTGATTGCCTCTAAATCATACCTTTTTTTAATGCACAATTCTTCCATAATACAGTTTAAAAGATTGATCTCCTGAAGCAAGGTGATCAGGTAAAATTTCCATTAGTCACTTAGTCCATCAGTGGCAGACCTATGGCCAATTTGATCCTTTGAAAGCACAAATCAAACGTGGTCTGATTCACAAGTTTTAGGCAGTAAGCAGGACCCTAGCTTTGAAACTGCTATTCCTATCTGATGTTTGACCAAAAGACAAACATGAAATGTTCAAAATAACCATAGGGCTGATGTTGTATCAAAAATCCTATTGTGTGCCTTTATTCTAAGATGAAAAAAAAAAAAAATCTCATTTGAGAGAAGCCTTAGATGCTCAAGCAATTTGCCCAAGGACATGCTGTGACTGATGGTGAGATTTGAATTCTGCCAGTCTGAATCCTAGAACCTTCCCTACCAGCCTCCAAGATTGATTATCTCATAGAAAGCAAATAGTTAATATTATTAACAGGTGAGGAAGTACCACAAAATCTGTTGTGGATTATGTGGAATACAGCTAGAAAGGTTTTAATTTGACCTGAATAATTCTGTAACTTTTTTTGAAATTGAAAGACTTTTACACTAAACACTAACAAAAAGGCATTTAAAAAATAATTTCTGTTAATATGTCTTTCAAATAGTCACAATGGTATCTCTTCCTGGCCTGTATGATGCTTTACTTATGTAGAAGCTTGGCTGTTGTGAAATCAGAATATTATATAACAACTGCAATGCTCTACTGATTTACCACCTCTTATCAGATGGGCTAGAAATTCATGTTAATTTATTTGAATTGGGAAGGAGAACAGGTATATATTCATCTTATTGGCACTTTTGGTAATAATTTGGTGAACCTCTTTTTGCAATGAAGTAGAATATTTAACACTAGTGTATTTTATTTTAACTATTTCTCTGCCTAATTCTGGTCAATTATTCACTCAACTTTTATATGTGCTTTCTCTTTAGATCCAAAAAATAATTCAGAAATCACAATATCAATGGTCATTCTGTAAACATTACTAGCTACCTGAAAAATCACAATATTCTCTAATCAACATGGCACCCTAACTAAAGTGAAAGAGAATTTGCACGTGGCTCCCAGAACACAGATCAAGACAAAGAAATCATCCCAGGGATGGAGGAAAAGGAAGACAAATGTGGTTAAGAGCCATGTAAATAGTACTGATCTTCGAAGAAAATGGCTATATATAATAATTACATACACACATACACAATATTAGATATCATATACACAGAGACAAAAAGAACCACAAAGAAATATTTCAAGCTTTTTCAGGTTGCTCCATTAGTACTTAGTCAGTTCTTTTTTTCAAAACTTAAATTTAAAATATACAGAAGATGTAGTGTCACTTACCATATCGTGGTCTGAAACGGGTCCGAAACTGGTGACGAAGATGTCAGTCTTCACTTCGGTTACACGCTCTGATGAAGCAGGAAATTGGGCCAGTGAGTGTCTATCAACAGCCCTTATTAGAGTTCACCACCACATACTCAAACCCAAATGGGAAATTTATTGGCTTTGATTAGCTATTTCTAAAATTGGTCCACTGTGTAGTCCTGATAATTTACTGCTTACACATGAAATTTCACAGTTGATATTTTCAATGGAGAATAGAGCCCAAATATGCCATGTTGGGAGGCAGGCTTTATGGAGAACTCAGCTGCTTCCGAATGAATTCTTCTAGAATGGACATAGGTGCATAAATGATACTAAAGCACTCCCCACTAAGCTAGCATAGAAGTATGCCATAAGCTTCAATATTTTTACACAAGTAGGCAGATAGTCCAAGTACATAGGCTACTCTGGGGAAGTACATACTATGTTTTGGCAAGCTTTCTTAACTCTTTAAGCTCTCAAAAGAATGTTTTATAAATGATTGATTGCTTTCTTGCAGTAAATCTTAACTGAATTATCCAATTTCCTCCCTGGGAAAAATATGAAAACCTAGGTAAATATTTTCCATTTGGAGGATAAGTAGAACATTTGTAGCATAGAAAAAAATTCATTTAATGCATTCTGTTTCATGTTCAACATAATTTTATTATATTGGCCTCTGATGACATATATATCAACCAATAAAACATATTTACTATAGTTCTGTGACAACTCAACAGAGACATTGTCAAAGAAATACAGTCACTTATCAAGAAATTGAAAAAAAAATGTTGCTTGCAGAAAAGAAACAATTGGTTGAGGGGTGAGAATGAGAAATACGGCTCTGTAATTTTCACCTTAGCTCTGAGAAATTACTGTCTAGTATCTTAAGCAGTTCATTTGTCAGTATCTTTGTAACTCTGACATAGAACATTAAAAACATGATCCTTTAAATGCAATAAAAAATTCCCTTGAAAATTAAAAGCTGGCCTGATTCCTTCAATTAACTCGTGAATAGTTAAGACTTTCTGCATACTTTCCTAGCAAAGAGGTCATGTCATATGCTACACATTATGCATATTTATGCAAATTGATAAAACTGTTTAGAGTTGGAGATATTCCCTTCAGTAACAAATCTAATGTTTTTTTTTGTTGTTGTTTTTTGCAAATATTTCATTGGCTCCAAAATGTTCAAATAAGCCCTTAACAGAGGAGTTATCTGGGATTTACCCTTTAAACAATATGATGACATAAAGCTTATGACAAAGAAGGTAGAGTTGTGCATTTAGAACTCACTTCCAACTTCAACATGCTTCAGCAACTGTGCATAATTCAGCTGTCTCACCTTCTGTCCTCACAAGATCCTTGTTCTTGTCCCCTCCAGCATTTCCCCACTAGAAACCACTCTCTCTATCAATATAGACTCCTCTCTCAATACCTCACTCTCTTTCTCCACCACTTTTTTTTTTTACTAGACTAACACATTTCCTTAGTTAAAATATCTTTATTTCTTAAGACTCATTCAAGAGCTCACATTATATTAGAATACCAGAAACACTTTTCAAATAAAAAATAACAAAGCAAATCTATGCCACTTACTCATAAAAACTAGAATATATCATATTAAATAAGCTCACTTTTCTCTTTTCTCTTTCATCATTTTCATTTGGGGATCAAGCAAAAGAGTCATCATGGGGATTTTCTTTGATATAAGAAAAAACACCTTTATTAGTATGAAAAAGAACAAAAACATGACAAGAAATAATCATGTGGGCATATTTTGCTAAATTCTTTTGTGCCAAGTCTGCCCCTTATTGGAAATAAGTTTATTTCTTATCATTTATAGATCAACTTCCTGCAGTTAGGTGCTTCTGAAACAGAGCAATAGAATTGATGTCTAAATTATCATCTAACATGACTTGAAATGATTGAATGTTCCTGTTTTACTATTTTTATAGTTGACTCAACCTCATGTTGCTTCCAAGTCTTAGTTGTTGTTTCCCTCTAATTATAAAATATAAGATTAATAGTAAATATCTTATGGAACTTAATGACACGGATGGAACCAAAATGTTGTCCATTTTATTTGCTATTTGAGATGCATGATAATTTAAAGAACACCTATTGATCCTACCTGCAAACTTACACATGCTTGGCTGCCTTGGAAAACTTCACTACCGTCTATTTCCCTAGTGTGGTAGAGCACAGTTCTACACTATAAAGAAACACCCTGGGATAGCTAATTTTTTTACAAAATTGGCCAACTAGGTGCTTTAGAACAACTGTTTTGTATTGTTTTGCATGAAAAGTTGCCCTGAAGAAGTAAAGTGTCCATTTAGCAAATATATGGGTCATTTTCCCTCCATTGATTTTAGATTGTTAATAGATGACCATACTAAAAAAGCAACATACTAAAAGCCTATTTATAAAGATTATTGAACCAAACAGGACATGGAACATGGTTTAGAAACATTTATTACCATGCATAATTGTTACTGTGCCATAGAGATTAGGCATAAATGGAAAGCAATTTACATAAAGGACTATAACTACAGTTTTAATTCTACTTTTTTTTTTTTCATTTTTTTCTACCCTTGACCCTAAACTTATTTACCACACTGGTTCATCATCTTCAGATACTTCCTCTTATTTCATATCAGCCACCTGCATCTGAGATATTCCAATATTCCAAGGCAAGTACTCTGACCTGGAGCTTCTACATCACAAGTCTCTGAATGACCTTCTCACCAAGCCCTCTAAAATCATAGATGCATCCTTGTTCTCTATGGTTTGCTCTTTCTCTTCCAAACATTAAAAAATAAAAAAATTAAAAAAAAAAATCCATGTCAGAGAAGGGTGCCTGTGAGGGACTGCAGAGACCAGTTAGCTATTAAGTGGGAGGGATGAGGGCAGGCATACCAGAAGGAAAGAAGCAAAGTAAAACAAGGCCCTGCACACGATCCTGTTGCTGCAAGGACAGGATCATTACAGGAAGAGAGCAACCACTTTCCATGCTTTCCCTTTGAATGTATTTTCCTTGCTACATACCCAAACAATTTTCTTTGATTTTTTTTTTAAATCAACTGTTACCATGAATTTCCCAATAGAACAAGTTTCCATAGCTGGAAAACTCTGATTATTACCTATTTCCTGTGGAGGATTCAACATTAGCATCTTTAGAAATTATTTTTTAAGTAATTATAGTTAGTCTTCTTTATCTATTTCGCCAAGT
Source organism: Glaucomys volans (assembly GCA_020662805.1). Lineage (NCBI taxonomy): Eukaryota > Metazoa > Chordata > Mammalia > Rodentia > Sciuridae > Glaucomys > Glaucomys volans. The sequence goes on along the minus strand of JAJEJO010000513.1, from coordinate 1,508,020 downwards.
TATTTGGGAATGCAACTGTAAAATGTTACCAAAGCTTTAGAGTAAATTTGAGGACAATGTAATACATCTCCAGTTTGGTAAAAAACAAAATAAACAAAAAAGTCTTAGTGTAAGTTTATAAATGAAAAAAAAATACTCCTGGGTAAATAAATAAATAAATAAATAAATAATAAATAAGCCTCCTTTTCATTCAAATCTACACTTCATGATTTTAGCCCAATATAATTTCAATGACAAGGAGTAGGTTCCTTTGGCCAAAGTAAATCCCTGTAATACACCAGGAATTCCTTGAGCGCTCTGTGGGATCATTCTGTTTCCAGGAAGGAGGTTTACAATCCCAAGAGCAAATGTTCAGGAGAGTAATGTGAATAAATTTCAGCAAAATCTCAAACAGTGGTATGGGTAGCTCCCCTTCTTGGCAAAGAAGTGGTGGTTTGAAATTAAGACCTCCAGACCCAGAACCAGGCCTAAATGGAGAATGCTCACATACTATATGCTGTGGTTGAGATCTATAGAAATCGTTCAGGAACCCTCCTTTTCCCAAGTGCTGGGAAAATTCACTCCTGAAGCAGATTCCCACAGAATTTCTATCATCTATCCAATACCTATCATATCTCCTTCTCTTAATGAACATTAGAATCTAAATCATGCTTTCTTAATACCAGAATTGTCTGACAAAGCACCAGACTCTAAAGTGTTATGAGAAATACCTGAAAGGTACTTAAGACCTTTCTGTAGATCACATGGTAAAAAGTCAACACATTTTCGTGCTTTCTGTATTCTATTTAAGAGCATACAGGATGACTTAGGCAATTCAAATGAAAATTAGGCAAAACAATCACAGACCCAGCTAAATCTATATGTGACTGAACCCCTTTAGATAACTAGGAATTTCTCTGAAAATGGATATCAGTAAAATAAATTGGTTAGAAGAAACATTCAAAGAACTTATCCATCAAAGAATTTTTTCTATCCTATTTTCTTCATGAAAATCTTTCCATGTCCAGCATAAATGAAAGCTGACAGATTACACACAAAAGTACACATATGTTCAAGTTGTCAAGGGAAAAATATGGAATAGAGTTATATAAAATAGATCATAATAATATGATTGCTATTAAAATTGTTGGAAATAGCTCAAAATAATAAATTAATGTGTGAAGTATCTGATGATAAATAAATCAAATTCAGTCCTTAAACAAGCACACCCATTCAATGCTATGTTGTGTATATACACATACATACAAGCATATGTATAAACATGTTCAAGTGCTGTATTATGTATTCTAACTGCTAGATAGCAGATCTGTTTTTACTGGGAATTTCCTACAATGTTGATATCCTGCTGATAAGTATTGAAATAACAGATGTTTTGAAGTGATAATTCAGAAAGATGATTAGTATCAGAGGTATAAATGAGAAAAGCAGTGTATTAATGTAAGTGGTAAGCACATTGGATTAAGACTCTAAGTGCTCAGGTTTTAACTCTGATTTCCCTCGAGAACAAGCTGCATGATTTTTAGGTACAATCCTGTAATCTCTCTGAATCTATTTTCTTGCTCTTTGAATAAAGAAATACCTGTACGGTCAAATACACAGCATTGACGTGAAGGTTAAATAAGATTGCAATGCCAAAAACACTTTGAGAAATATTTGTTGGGTGTGCTGATTTAGTCAATTAATGTTTATTTAGGATTTTCTTTTTCCCAGCTAGGCACAAGGCTAAGTCACAGTAATATAATGACGAATGAAGGTGAATATGCTCCTTCTCTAGCATACCTCAGAGCTTTTTTAGGAAAACATTTTCAATAGATTGGGTCGGTAGGTAAGTAGGTAGGTAGATGGATTCAAAATGGTATAATTTTAAATACAGTTATACATAGGCCCACTAACACACATTATCCTAATTAAATTCAGATCATTTTAAAGTATTCCGAAAGAATGTCCTTAAACTGAGACCTGAGAGATGACAAAAGTCATTCATGGCCAGATCTAGGAATGGCATCGAAGAGGAAAATCAAGATAAATGATCTTAGGTGAGAATAAATGTGTTGTGTTTAAGAAAGAGAAGGTGGGGCATATCTGGAGCCTGGTGGTGGAAACGATCATGGTACAAGACACTGCTCTTGAGGTAAGTGGGACCACATTTGAAAAGTCTTGTATATTTCAAAAACTCACTGACCTTTACTCTAACACTGTAGGAAGCCTTTAGGTACTGAAGTAACACGATGTTACTAGCAGTTTAGAAAGACAGATGGAACTCTGTGGATAATGGATGGTAAGACTATAATAAAGAAGTGGAATGGAAAACAAAGAGGGCAGAATTGTAGTTGGTATTTATTAACAATACTTATCACAACAATTTGTTTAATGTGGCACTGGCCATATTTTCACTGGAAATGCTATATATTAAGGAACTCAGACTAATATTCACTAGACCAGGTTCCAAGGACCCATAACTTATGAAGATCTAAAGCCTCCTTTAAGCTAGTCTATTAATTCTTAGAGACAGACACTACATGGATGCCAAATGAACTAGTCAGTCATCATAATAAAATTTATCTCAAAATCCTACTTTAAAATGTTCTTGTTTGAAAAGTGAAAGTATCCTGGGCTCCCACATAAACATTAGGGTATACTCCAATGGATTGGATAATGTTGTAGCACCTGACCGACCTGCCTGGAGCAAGATTTTTGCTCTCTGTCCTTTGTTTCTATTCTTTTTAAAACATTTTTTTTTTTACATTTTTGCAGACTGCATTTTGATTCATTGTACACAAATGGGGTACAACCTTTTATTTCTATGGTTGTGCACAATGTAGTTTCACAATCATACGTGTATATAAGGTAATGACGTCTGTCTCAGTCCACTATCTTTCCTTCCTGCACGCTCTCCCACCTCATTTCCCTCTACACAATCCAAAGTTCTTCCATTCTTCTCCTACCCGCCCCCCAACTACTCCCCCTTGTTAGGTATCATCATCCACTTATCAGAGAAAACATTCACCTTTCAGTTTTTTGGGCTTGGCTTATTTCACTTAGCAAATGCCAGTATTCTTTGAATGCCCTAACAATATTGGTATGTATTCCCTGACTGATATGTAGAGTTACCTAATTTTGGCTCTAATATTTAGCTCCTAAGTTGGGATATGGGATAGACAGTGAAGCTTCAAGATGCCTAAGCAATCCTGCCTTTGTGTGTTTTTGAACTCTAAGAATACAGATGATACCAGCATTTCAAGAAAAAAAGGTAAATTTTATTACAGTAAACATTCATCCCATTTTCACTGAGAGATTTCTGCCTTCATTCCTTATATTATAACATAAACAGTTTCTACTGGGAAAGGGCTAAGCAACCTTGATCGGTTTCTTTGGTCTATGTACATCTTGATCTAAATTGTACAAGTTATTACAGTTTTGAAGCATTATATTTTCTGTTAAAGTATTTTAGTGATGTGAGAATGATAATATAAAAATCTCGGAGGAATATTCTAACACTTTAGGTTCTTACTTTCTGTTAAATTTTCCACAAATGACAATCTGTGATGTTTAGCAATGACATTCTTGTCTTAGGTACCATACATTCTTTTTCAAATAGATTTCAGATTCTGCCAGAAAAAAAATCAATAGTCTGTAGAAAAAAAAATTGTTTTAAAGATCCCATGCTGGCACTAGAATCAAGATAGGAAATGGAAAGTATTAAAAAGGTCCAGAGTAGTTGCATGAGAGATAAACTACAGCCATTTACTGAGACTGGCCTTTAAACTTGAGTGAAGTCTCGATGGCTTTGTTTTATCCCAAGAAATGCTTGGTAGCTGCCTCAAACACAACAGGAAAGGTGAGAGTAGAAAGTTTCATAAACATGCTAGAACATTCCTTTGGGTATCTAAGTTGGATGTATTGGACAAACTGGATTCATGAACTGACTGGAGAGCTTGACCAAGAAAGGTTAAAAGGTGCTCTTCTGTTCATTTAACAGTTCCTCTTGGGTTTTTGGTCACTATCTTTTCTCAGAAACTCAACTGAGTTATAGAATGTCTTGATATGTATTTTTGTGAAAATGGATTGAATTTGCCAAAGTCTGAGCAGCTGCTCCACATCTTGCATGAAAATAACCAGATAAAACTACAGTAGCTTCAAAAGGAAGAAAGCCTGTGAGTAGAATTTCAAAGCAGAATACTGAAGGCTATTTTCTGATAAAAAAAAAAAAAATAAATAACAACAAAAAAAGAGATTGGATAACTCCAAACTTTTTATATTTTATTTTTTCAGATATTGTAAGTGGAATCATTTTAATTTATCTAACAGTAATACACTGTGACAGAAATATCTTTGTCCTCTTTATTTTTGAAATTCTGGCTTTTTAATATTAGTACAAAATGCATGTTTTATCTGTAGTCAAAAATGAATATAATTTTTCTCCCTGAACTCAATACCACATGGTATGCAAATAATAATTTTAAAAAGTTTTCATGAGTATCAGACATCTTAGAAACTGGAAGTAGATTAAATTTCAATTTTAAAAATTATAAAGCTATATTTCTTTCCCAATTCTCTAGTGACCCAAACTTTACAAATTTGCAAAAACCAAAATTCTCAAAAGATTATCTACTTCTTTCAGCACTCTTAACTTTCCATTTTTCTTATATTTAAATTAAAAAAAAAAAAACAAACACAAAGCTCTATTCTAATTTCCAAAAAAAAAAAAAAAAAAAATTAAAAAATTAAAAAGTCATTTGCTAGCTAAGACCACTTTGACTTATTTTAGAATTTGGGGGTTCTTGTGCCTTAAAGCTGAGGTTTCTTGTAATAATTGGGCTAAAGATTAGTCCCAAAGTTTTTATAAGGGTCTGAATAATCCAAGATAAGGAAAATTATAAAAAGAATGCTGCTTGGAGGCATAGATCATTTTTTAAATAATATATTAATGCTAAAATGTCTTGAGAGGAAACTTCAGTTGCAAATATTCTTCTTACACTTTTAATTAACTGCTAAGATTTCAATTACTCTAAAGCCATCTCTGTTATTTATTTAGATTTGCCTATGCAAAATCTAAGACAAAAACAAAATCCCCCAAAATCAAAAAAGTCAAATCTATCACACTTATAGCACAAAGAAGAAAACTTTAACTAAATACCATTAAATGTACAGTAGGATAAGGTCCATTCTCTACTTATAATCCTATCCACTTGGCACCCATTCCTCCGGGTCTGTCACTTTAGGAAGACCCATTCATCTCTCTTTCCCTGGCCATCTTCATCCATGTGGTTTGAAGAGAACATCTTTGGAAGGCATCCATCCTTTCATACATCATTTGTTAAAATTAAATTTAAAATTGAATTTAGAAATTATGACAGTATTCCCAGGAACAACCATAAACAGGAGTGGAGTTTGGGGAAATTCTTCTGCAGTCCTTTCAACTCCATCCTATTTGTGTTCCACCTAAAACTGGATTTTTTTCCTAATTTGTTTTCAGAGGAGTGAAATGAATTTGGTTATAGAAGAATGTGTCTTTCGAAACCTGAATGAAGAGGATAGAGCCCATGGACAGGAGGCAGGGGAACCCTTAATTTTGTGATGTGAACTGGACAATGACTGTGCCCACCCTGGCTCACCCAGGATTCTATTACCTCTTAAACTGTAGCTGGTATATATGGAAGGGCAAAGAGGAGGGGAAGATGTCATTGGAAGGATCTTATTTGTTCTTGAAGACCTGAAATATTTCTTCAGGATTAAGGTTTGGGTGTGTTTATGATTATCTTTTCCTATTCCGAAAGCGTGGGAGGAGGAGCCCATATGAAAGTGAGATAAATTCACCTAAATGTGTACAGTTTAGCAGAAGTATTATTTAATTTTTCATGAAGCTAGAACATACATAGGCTTCCTCCATTTATTATAATCACAAGTCATAGGGAGAAAACTTAGGATGAATTTACTCAGACAATGTTTGGTTTGGTCATAACTGAAAGTAGAAAGACAAATCTTGATTATCCATGAGAACTTCGGCATAGATTCCTCTGCTTTACCTTTTCTTCTCTTTCTCTCCAGGACCTCAACCTCTCCCACTTTTCTACATGCAGACTCCTTATTTCTATCCTTTTGTTTCATTCTCCTTTTTCTGAAATCTTTTACTTGTTCATCTTCCCATTTTTCTGACTTCTACCTTTCTTCTCCCAAATATATCATTCTTCTCTACTGTCCTTAATTTAGTCAAGATTTTTCAAAAATATTCTTCAGCTCCTAGTTGCAAAAAGAAAGCAGCCCTTCATATCTTGTCACCAAAGGATATGATAAATGAGAGTGCATTAAACAATTATTCACAATTCTGATTTGCATTTTCTGGGTACTGATAATTTATATTCATGTTTATTTAAAATTTTATCCATTTACTTTGTACTTAAAATAAGAACCCGGTTGAGTTATTTTTACTCTCCCATCTTTTAAAAAAAAAATCCCTTCCAGAATCTTTTTTTCTTTATGTTATTCTTTATTTTCACCTTCTTAGGCTGTCCCTTGACTGAAAAAATGGCCTTTTCCAATACTGTTGCAGGATCTGCCGGCTGATTTCTAGCATCTGAATCAACCCCATTATGTATTTATGTCCTGGTTTGTACCCACAGTGCACATCCCTAAGGAGCAATGTCACACTTCTGATGCAGTGTGTTTCTAGAAAACAAGTCATGATGAATTTGAACATACAACCATTTCTTATATTATTCTTGAGTCTCAGCTTATCATATTTTCTGAGGATTTTCAGAACAAAATATCCATGCCTTTTGCAAAGTGTTATTGTTATAAAAATCAGACTTTTGTCATAATAAAGAAGACAGTAGGCAAGATGAGACCATTCTAGCAGTGATCATGAATCTACTGAAGGAAAACTTTTACCCTCTTAGTAACCAATGATAATTGTTCAAGCATGTTCCAGTTTTTTTCATCTGAAAGCCAATGACTCATGTCAAAAAATAAAAGGAAGGGGATTCATTTTGCAATAGGAATTTACTGGAATTCATGTCATATTTAAATTTCCAGAAATGCATGGCAATCTAAGGAAATACAAAAATATATTCCAAAATGGTAATGTTAAAGATGATTAATGTAGTTATTTCTGTAAGCAAATCTCCTAGTATTGCAAGTACTCAAATTTAGCTTTTCAATCTATGCTTAATCTGGTTTACAACTCTACAAGTCCATGGCTCTCCATGGTCTAGGTATGCAGATGAGGATTAGTTCAAATGCTTCCAGCTCAGACTATATTTGAATACTGAATTAATATATACATTTATTAAAGAGTTGTATACAGCTAAATGAAAATTAACAGTCATGGCTTGTTACTTACATTTAGAACTATAATACAACTACACAGCTGGTCATTGAAGAAAATGATTGTATAAATGAAAAATTGCTCAAATAACTGAAAACTACACACAAATCTTTCAGAGGATATTCATGTGAACACATTAAAATATTAAACAGAGTTTTCTAAAGTAGGATGAAAGTCTTTATAAATGTGAAATTCCGCTGATTTTGTAGGGAATGATATGGATCAGGAACGAGATGCAGTAAAGGAATTATACACACTTTTATGAACTTTCAGAAGTCTTGCTTTTTAAAATTTACATCAGTAACCCATTTCTTAGTTCTGTATATTCCTCCCCTATCTGCAGTCTTTAAAATTTACTTCAAATTTTATGCACCAGGAGAAATTTCCTTGGAGCCAATACAGATGTTATATATTCATAGACATTGTATCAACATATGTACACAATCATGCTTTTTCATTTTGTGACTGCCCCATGTTCAGTTTGTTTTTCTTTCTGGAGACAGGGTCTCCGCATAATTGCCCAGACTAACCTCAAATTCCTGGCTTCAAGGGATCCTCCTACCTCAGCCTTCAGAGAAGCTGAGTCTACTGGCACCTTCAACTGAGTCTAGTAACTTCAGGATTTTCTTTTTTTTTAATTGAATGAAAACTAAGGGGAAGGAAAGCCTGATGAAATTTGTGTAGCATGTCCTGAAATGAACATTTGAAACAGAAAAGAATGGACACCTGGTAAGACCTTTGACATATACTTCAGTTTGCGAGTTTGAAAAAGCAGTTCGTCTTAAACCTCCAAGACAGTAATGACATTTAGCAGTTTGAAAATAGACCCATGATGCGCATCTCTGCGATTACACTACACCAAGTATTTTTTAAATGATTCTAAATTCATGCTACTCCATTCAGTTGTTAAATAAGTGCTCAATTTTTAAGCTTCTTACTCACTTCTTATCTGTGCTGTCTAAATGCAGAAGAGGTGCCTTTCTTAATATTACCATTTAGTCACTGTTTAAATATTTCTATTAGTTTCTACAGGTGCTTTGGAAAAGGTGCTATGTTGGATAAAGCTGGGAATCCAAGATTCTAATGTTGTTTTCCTGTGTGACTTGGAATGATAATTTATTTTCTTGCTTTACTTGTTTTACTCTAAATCAAATCAATATTTTGATTTGGTTTCATTCATTTTTTGTTTAACCAAGTATGATAGTTTGATTATTTTCCAAGATCATTCAAACATATGTATAATTTCTGGAACTATTCATTCTTATTGTTAAATATATTTATATTTAGTAATAAATTCTATTTTTTTCCTTAGCAGAAATTCTTCAGTATGACCAATGAATTGATATTCCAAGAAAAAAAATTATTATTGAGGATTATGGTGTAGTTTCAAATGTATGGTTAAAAAACCACTATCATTTATCTCATTCACTTTTGATCCTAGAGGTGGTGGTAATCTAGCATAGCATAGTGGATCAGTGTATATAAATGTTTAAAGCAAAAGAATCACTATATCCTGTTTGAATTCAACTTACATGTAGCAAAACCAGGTAAAGTAAATGAAGTCTTTAAAATAGAAGGGAAAGAAATGGGGAGGACACTCATTGCTTTCCCTGTATAATCAAATTATAAGACAGAAAACATTGTGCTTACCAAATAACCATAATACCTCTTTCATGCCATTATGAGCATTTTGCATCTTTTAATCCGTAAAGTTTTGTGGACACAACTATCATGGAATTGAATTAACATTGAGCAATCTATTAAAATAGGACTGATCATTAAATTACACGGTACCATTCTCGTTATTTTAACACTTAAAGGGAAGACCAGGCTATCATCGTAAAGATTTTTATATTATTCTCTAAAATAAAAATACAGCAACACAACCCACCTCCCAAGCCTGGTCTCAGGCGATTGTCATAACCATCTAGGAGTCGGTCCAAAATCCTAGTGAAGACTGTGGTGTTGTCTTTAAGTTCATCTTGCAGTGAGGGCTGTCCATAGCTGGAAGTAACATAAATATAAGCAGCGTCTGAGTTATGTGTTTCCACTGAAACCTCTTTCTGATTAAGACCTTTCCCAGGATTTCCTACTTTTCTTTTTACTCAATCTTTGAAAATTCCAACTTTGGATTGTGTAGAAGGAAATGAGGCAGGGAGGAAGCAGGGGAAGGAAAGGTAGTGGAATAAGACAGACATCAGTACCCTATGTCCACGTATGATTACACAAATGGTGTGAATCTACATCATGTACAACTACAGAGATGAAAAGCTGTACCCCATTTGTGTACAATGAATCAAAATGCATTCTGTAAAAATAAGGAAAAAGAAAAAGAAAATTCCTTCTGCTGATTTTTTTTAAAATGCCATTTTTTTAACTCTTGTCATTTTCTCATGTTTGTCCTCATTGATGATAGTTCCATATTTCTAAATATGGAAGGGAAATTACAAAAAATGAATTCTACCTCCTTACTTTCTGAATTCTAGGCATGTAAATTATGTTGTAATGTATATCTTCTCTGAGCAAGCAAAAATATCCACACATGTTAGAAAGAAAAAAACTGGGAAAATTCTCAGATTTAAAAAAATGTGTGTGCATTTGAGAGTGAGAGAGTAAAGCAGTAAACATGCAGCAAAACCTGTTTCACCTACGAACATCCATTTCTTCATCCACTGCCTACAGATCTGTTTTGATATTTTTGATGTTCTTTTAAGATATTTGGAAGAGGAGCAGATAAAACTTTGTTTACGCCAATTATATTTTAACCAATGTCCAAAATTTCATTCGTTTTAAGATTTATGTTCCAATTTTAAAAATCTCTCTCTTCCAATATCTAATTGATTGAATTTTTGTCATTGCTAGTCTTCTACATCAAAGAGTCCTTGAAAAAGAGGAAGCTCAATAGTCTTAATTTATGGTTTTCAAACTAGCACAGTTTTAGTGTTTAAGAAGACACAGCTATTTGTAAGTAAAGCTCGATCTAGAATCAGCTTCCTTCAACTTTTAGGCAAAACTTCATTCCTGTATTTCGTATAGAAATAATTATTTCTATCTGAATAGTACTGTTTAAGGATGTAGCTTGTATCTCTTTCTATTATCAGTCTTTGATTTTCAAACACGTTGTGACCATGGTTCAAACACTCTTTTATCAACTGCATTCCTGCCTATGCTCCTTGAATCATTTTATGTAATGATTAGCATGACATTTCCAAAATCCTTTGAGAGAAGCATTTTCTATCTTAGGATGGATCACACTCACTGATAAATTTCAAGGATAGCTCTGACCTTGAGTAAAAAAAACAAATGAATACAGAGTGTAAATTAAGGAACTTCTACAAATCTGTGTCACATTTCTTAATACACTTTCTGCTTCACTCTTGTGTGCTCTTTCTACTGATAAATATAAGAAAAGTATTAACATTATAAAGAAGAATTTACTTATTTGACAGTATCAAGAAATACAATTACAATATCATTGTGAAAACACTTTTGAAGGTAATTGATTTCATACTAGCCAAATGTAAAGGCCATCTTTCTGAAAGTTTTATTTTAATAAAGTTATTAAAACTGAAATCTATCCAGGATATTAAGTATGTTAAATGTGTTCCCATGAATCAATTTTTTATTCTGCTAAATTCAACATTAATGCCACGCAGGTTGAAGAGTTACTCTCTTTCAGTAAAATTAAACATCTTATTTTAATCAAATTTTCAGTGAGCTCTGTGTTTTCCAGTATGTCTCATTGACAGATGGGAAAAATAGTTTTGTGAATGCTCTTATTTATAAAAACTCATTGTCACAAAACTAACTGCCATGCTTGCATCTTTCAAGGATATTGGAAGGTCATCTTGATAAAGATGGAAAAGAAATGCTAGCACACCTTAAGTTGTGATGAGCTCCTGATAGACAGCTCTAAGGAGGAAAGTAATAAAATAGCAAGAGGAAAAAGAAGAGATGGAATGACAAGCAGAGTGTAGTTAGGTTGTTTACACAAACCTTAGAACAAGGGCTGTCTATTACCTTTACCTGCATTCCCTAAGTTTTTATAGCTCATATACAATTCAGGAAATGCCTTTCTCTCTGTTTTTTTTTTTTTTTTTTTTTTTTTCCTCCGCATAAGTGTTTTCACCAGTTCTTTGCATTGAGGTGCAAATACCTAAGGAGATCTCCCCTTGCCCCAGGAACATCAACTCCCCTGTCCCCTTTGGAATGGAAATCTCTCTTGTGTGATTTTTCTAATCAGGTTCTTCAGCTTTGCTTCTAATTTGCTATGATAAACTGTAATTGTCAAAGAAAAACTTTAGAAAAATATCACGAATATTTATCTGGTAATAAACATTCATGCCAATGCCGGGTTTTCTAAACAGAATGTATATTTTGAAGAGAAATGTCAGTTACAGTACCTGATTTTGATTCCATATGAAGCACTATATAATAAAACACTGTGCACTAACTCCATCTACAGGTCATTACAATAGTAACACTTCATATAATTTTTCAAAAGCAGTGAAGATCATTTAACTTCTCAAATTAAGAGTATCTGACAGTAATGTATGTCTTCTTCATCTGGTAGTCATATATACTATGCAAAATGGCAAGCAATAACAACAACCAACTTTTCAATTAGAAAGCATTCCTCCAAATTCACAAATCTTTCCTGGGTATTCTGTTTCTCTCCTTAACTCACAAGGATTCACTTTCCGTTACATTTGAAGAATCTCAGGTTTTTGTATCCCGTCTAATAATATCTTATGTTCCACAGAAATAAAGAACACAAGAAACAGTAAGGCAAATAAAAAAAGACTCAAATATTTGGTCATTCATATAATTGTACTATAATATAGCATTGATTGGATCATTAATCATATTTTGCATATGCTTACACATTGATTTTTCTTTTGTCTACATAGTAGTTAAGCTTAATTAGATAAGTTTGATTTTACCTAATGTAAGTATTTGTCTAGCATATTCCATTTTATTGGTTATATAAATAGAGTTTTGAAGCATAATATGCATATACATTCAGAGAAACATGGTTTCAAATTAAAAATATTATGTTAAACTTTCCACTTCCATATATTCACAAGTTATTCTATGATCCTTACAATTGGCTAATTTTTTTTTTTTTGAAAATCAGTGTGCAGTGTATGCAAACATTAATTGGGATAACTTTTTCTATGAATTAGGAAACCGCATGTTTTGTTTAGTTACAACTGAATAGTGAAAAGTTCAATCCAAGACTGAAATGTTGAATTAATACATTTCTTAACAAAGTCTTACTAAGTGGAATCTAACTGACATGCAAATAAGAGGTTTATTTTTCCTTACTACTCTTTAGTCTTAGCTGGAATTTTATTGCACTTAAGTTTTTTGAATTCCCTTAGTCATGAATTCATCCATGGACAATTTTCTTCCCCCTAATGGAATAAATGAAAAGTTACAGAAATTCTCATGCAGATTTAAAATAAAGTGTCCCCACCTTCTTCCAGTCAACGTGCTCAGAAGGAGGGTCCAGGCCCAAAGATATTCAGAGAGTCCTGGACTTCTCTTCATCGCGGACTTGAGCAGCTGAAAAGTAGAATAAGTAGAGATCAATGTGTCTTGCAAGAAACATCAGGTTATAACCACTAGGGCTGACTGAGGCAGTTCAGATGAATGCTTTGAAGTCAGGAAATGACCTCACTGGAATATGACACCTCATTGGAAGCAATGGAAACCTGGACCATCCATTCTCCCTTCCAGTTCTCCATTCAGAAATACATCAGTATCTTAATTTCTCCTGTAAAAGAATACAAGGTGAAATGCTTTCAGGTGACAATATTGCCCAACATAAAAACTGTGAGTTTTTTTTCCCTAGGTTTTTTATTTCTTTTATAATTTGATTTATTCTCTTTTTGTTGTTTTTCATCTAAAAATTTTGACCTTTCTGATTTGAGTCCCCATGACTGAACTCCACATTGAAAAATTTAGGCTAGTGTCAGTAATAGAGAGAAAAGGTTTGGGGGTGGAATGGGGATGGTTAACCTGCTCTGTTGACTGAATTCATCTCTAAATTCTAGATGTACCTTGATTTTAGAAGCAACTGTATTTATCTTTTTATAAAGCCCATTGGAAACACACTGTTGAATGCCAAAGTCGTGCTTCTATTCAGTGTCTGTGATTGCCTTGTTAAATAAGCTCACAAATGTTTCTGTGCAGCTAAAGGACACACTTTATAGTCAAGCCATGTACTGATCTCTCACACATATCAACCACACACACACACACACACACACACACACAGGAATGCACACAAACATGCCCACACATATCTTTTAATCCCTCTTCAATTCTGCCAGGTTGCTGCTGAAAAATGTTTCATTTCCAAACAGATGGAAGCTGGAATGCTTTGCCTTGCATGAAAAGGGGGATCTTTTTTCCCTGTTAGGTAAAGTGCAATTCATCACTATTGATTGTTGAATTTAGACTTGGTAGTGGGATGCTGGGGAATGGAGGAGTGCGAAGGTTTACAGAATCACAAGTATGCATAACCTATTTATGGAGTGCATTTCAGAAATTCAGTGCACTACCTGGTTAAGGAGCAGATAGTCACATTTGACTTCAGTGTACTGTCATTAATTGCAGTCACAATATAAGAAATGTTAGAAGTGTTTGTTAGCACTTCCCTCTATCTCTACTCTTCAGTAGGATCCGGTGATTAATGGATTACAAGTATTTTAAAGCATATTCTTCATTAAGCACTCTATTGTTTAATGTACTATACCTTTAATTGTATCTACAAAATGCTTTCCACACTGTCGGGGATCATTTAAATCAGTAAAAACCATTATAAACAGGCTTGTAAGCAATGAAATATAATTAATGTGTTTGGAGTGAAATGGTGTAGAGATAAGAACTGTGAGCCACATCATAGCTTTTACTTAATTTAGTGATTGGTTTTGATATAGATGAGTAGAATATGACAAGAAATCTTGGATAAACATCATCATGTTAAAATATTGCATCTAAACGGCACAATTATTATTCACCCTTTCATTAATCTTCAGCATCTGTTACAAAGGGAAAAACAACTTCTTTTAGCCCCATTAATTTTCTTGGATCTTTATAAAAAGGGGAAATTCCTGAAGGTATAAGCACAAAAACAAAACAAAACCCCAAGGCAAAACACCATAGCCTTTTGCCCTCCTCTGGTATTTTTAAAAGAGAAAAACAACGCTTCAGTTGTTAAGAAAGTTTCCTGCAAATACAAACATAATAGTTTAAAAGAAACACTAAACTGCCTCCTTACCCCTTTCCACCTCCAACCTCCCCTTCCAGACAGACACTCCAAACATCCATAATATCCCCTTGCCACCCATTTCAAATAACAAGTTGAGTTCTTCATGTTCAGAATGGGAGAGACCCCTACACCAGAGGGCATTTCAGCAGCCCTCTGGAAAGGAGAAAAGAAGCAATTTTGCAACCAGAATAAGAGTGCCTTCTCTGGGATGGAAGAGGGAGATAGGATTTCTGTCCCAGCGTCTTAACTTTAGACCTTGGCCCCCAACGCCCCTCCCAAACTCACCCCAGCTCCCCCTGGACATAAAAAAAAAAAAAGACCAAAACAACATGTCACCACCCACCCCGCGGAATAAATTCAAACCTGCCTAAGCAAGGAAGAGAGAAAAGAAGAGAGGGAGAAAAGAAAGCTCCTATATTGCTGCAGTTTTAGCTCTGAAAGAAAAACATTCGTTGCTTCTACCTGCTATGGTCTCGGGCTCCTGTCCTGCTCCCTCTTGCTTTCTTGTTTTCCCACCACTACAGCGTTTCTGCCTCTCGGGTTAGGAAAAGCCATGTTCAAAGCGCTGTGGGTCGCGGTCCGAAGCCGCACTTACCTCGGGCCCCCTCTGGGCACCGGATCGCTCAAGACCGGGGGGAAAAGTCTGCGAGAGAAAATCGTGGAGAGCTGGAGCCGGCGCGAGTCTGCGAGTCCGGGCGCGCCGGGAGCGGAGGGGCGTCCTCGCTCTCTGCCTCTCACTCACTCGGTCTGAGCCATCATGGACTCTGCGTGCTCCTGTGCTGAAGATTTCACACCCAAATTTGCTTCCCAATATCCAATCTGCAGCTATACAACAAAAGATTTCTCTTTACCAAGACAGTAGTAATACGTCCCAGGGCAAACCGGATGTGAAATAGGCGGTGACTTCATGCCAGAGAGATTTTATTTTAGAAAGGAAGGTGGTACCAGCCTCTGGATCTGGAGACCAATCCGCCCATTTTTTATATGCAGCACAATTTAACTTGCACCGCTCTGGCCCTAATCCCCTTCTCTCTAGCTGCAGACTCAAATCCTTCCACAATCTGCTGCATGCATTCTTTTTTGGGGGAGTAGGAATGGGGAAGGGAAGGGTAGAGAGGGTTAGAGGCGTGGGGACAGCACTTCGAATCTTTTCACACTTGCAATTGATGAACACCCTATTTTAAGGTGTGCCCACTAAAAATACAACCGATCAGTATAACTGTTCCACTTTAGATCAAATATGTAATCACTGCATCCATATGAATGAACGCAAGCCTGTTTTGAAACAGGGAGACAGACGCAGGGCTACACGTGTGGAGAGCGCAGGGTCCTCTCGCCTCTCTGGCTCACACACACTCCCACACGTATGTCTAAGTCCCTGTGTCTTGCAGAGTCATGATTGGTGAGTGACGGTAGGGAAGAGTTCTGGCCGGTAGGGAATTGGCCACTGGGGTGAGAGTCCTTCGCACTTTGGCAGGTTGCGAGCGCTTTCCAGCCCACCTTCGTCAGGAGCTTAGAGGACAGCAAGAACACGCTCCTGAACCCGGTTTTGTTTTTTGTTTTATTTTCCTTGTAGGCAACTGCCTGTGTGCGTTATCACGAAGAAAGCACAGGCGTCTTTACCTCTGAATTGTGTGGATTCCCTGAAGAGGAATATTTAACTTTAAATACATCATTCTGATCATTTCTAGGTTTGAGAGGCATATCTCCATTTCCGGAATCATTCTTTTGCCTTGAACTCCATCATTCTTGGATTAGGAAAATGGGAGAAGGATGGAGGGATTTTTGAGAAGTCAGAACAAAACTCGCTTCCACTCCCGCCCTCCCCCCCGCCCCATTCTATTACACTCCCTGGTAGCTCTCCACCCACGAGTAATTATACACTAAGGGAAGGGGTGTGTGCTCAACAGCCTAACTCAATTTTCAAGAAATCAGGGATGATTGTGGTTCGGATTTTGTGAATGGCTGTTTTGAGCAGAGTGGATGGGTGCTAGCTTCCTGGGAGCACCTACTGAGAAGACCCAAAATCACAGGGAGCTGTCCTTTCAGCACTTTCGTCCAGATTCGATAGGCGGTGCTGAAAAGATGGTATGTCCCTGTGTAATACATCTGCAAGAAAGGTCCAAGCCTTTGGAAATCTAACGGGCCACTTTCCCCGGGTAGGCTTCTAGCAGAGGAGACGTTTGAGATGGGGCTGATCATGGCTAAGAAGACACTTAAATAACCGGTCCGTATCACTTCTGGGTTTTTGATTCTACAAGTGCTCCTTGACCTTGCGCTGCAATGATCAACTCACAAGAATAAACTTTAGGAAGGTGATTGAAAGGTGGTGAGGAATACAAAATTCAAGACCAAGTTTAGAGTGAGGTTTGGTTGCCTTCTGAGTTTTCAGATGAAATGTTACTAGTAAATGAATTTAGAAATAAATTTTTGGAAGAGAGGTTTGCAGATCTTAGGATGATTCTTTTGGTCAGCAGTAGTTAGCTGTCAATGGATGATATGAAAAAAATCAAATATTCTTAAAGATGTACATTGAAGTAACATCACAACTTCCCTGTATGGCATTATCCAATTTTTGTTTATTTACTTATCCATTAATTAATTTACTTATCTATTGAACAATTTTGAGAGCATAACTGACTTTAATAAGGTCTTAAAACCGTGAGGTAATAATTAGAAAATATTCTTTTAGCTTCCCACATAATATAATAAAATTCCATAGTTTTGTTTTGTTTTTAAAAAATCAATAGTCATAAAAATGTGATATTTTATTCTTTTTTTCTCCTTGCTAAATCATTGCAGATTCTTATACAAATCGAGAACAACTTTTTACCCAATATCTACTGTCACACAACCAAATCACTCTACTGATTATGGTTTTTTAAACACAGTCCCTGGAACTATAGTCTCTAAGGACAATGCCAATAACATCTGGCTTCAGACTGAAAATATTAAGTGACTGTGTAATGGGATGAAATTTATTTTTATACCCTTAAAAAGCATTTATGATAAATTTTGGAAATACAGCCTTTATATGGAAATGGAAATGTCCTGTAGGATTTACTAGATGACTCCCCATAGATATCATCTTTATGTATATTTGCTTTGAGGAATTCATATTTTTAATAAATAAAATGCAAATGTTTAAATATTAATGATCTTACTATTTCCAAAACAGTAATCACTACCCTAAACTATAGATTTTGTTATTCCCCATCTGAGATGTCATTACCATGTGCACATATTACCAGAAAATAAAATACAGTCAATTAATGACAAAAAAAGCAAACAATTATATTGTTTTGTTTTATTGACTGTTCTGGATAATTGCTGACATATATTTTATCTCTTATACCAGAATACATGTATTTAAAGTGTGTGTGCACTTGATAATATAAGTTATTGAAGTAATAATAACCATGATGGTTAACATTCACTGAGTGCTACCTGGGTTCAAGTAATGTACTAATCACTTTGCATAAGTCACTCAGTTTAATTCTCAGAAAGTCTATGTGAGAATCAAGCATGGTTCTGCATGCCTGTAATCCCAGTGGCTTGGGAGGTCGAGGCAGGAGGATCCGAAATTCAAAGCCAGCCTCAAAAATGGTAAGGCACTAAGCAACTCAGTGTGATCCTGTCTCTAAACAAAATACAAAATAGGGATGGGTATGTGGTTCAGAGGTTG
Organism: Glaucomys volans; assembly: GCA_020662805.1. Lineage (NCBI taxonomy): Eukaryota > Metazoa > Chordata > Mammalia > Rodentia > Sciuridae > Glaucomys > Glaucomys volans. Next base: position 1,489,732 of record JAJEJO010000513.1, on the reverse strand, counting down.
AGTGTTCCTGAGTTCAATGCCCAGTACTGAAAAAAAAAGAAGAAAGAAAGAAAGAAAAAAAGAAAGAAGGAAAGAAAGAAAGGAAGGAAGAAAGAAAGAAAGGAAGGAAGAAAGAAAGAAAGAAATGAGTCTATGTGAGAAATAGTCTTAACATTCCCATTTTACAAAATACTCAATAAATTATGGATTAGAGAAATCAAAAAGATTTGCTCAATGAACACAGCTAGTGAGTATCCATGCTAGAATGTAAATCCAAATCTTCTGATTTCAAAGCTTATTCTCTTAATCACACTTTCTTTTAAAGCAGTGTTTCCTTACTACAAGATTATGAGCTCAAATTAAAATCTTTGTCATTCATTGTACATTCATGCTTGACCATTTTTGTGTCAGTCACACAAAACCTGTCTCTGCTAATTTTTTATTATTTATTAATAGTATCAATCTTTCTTTTGCTACTCTAGTGTGTCCATCTCTAACTTATAGGCTTACTCTTGTATTTCAGAGGTTTCTGCTATTTTTCCTTCATTTCATCAAGCTGGTGACCAAGATCCTCCTAACAGTTACTAGTTCTTGGCAGCAGGAATTAGAGGTCAAATCTAGGAACAGAAATCCTGGGAGGTCTAATAACTATCTCCAGTGTTACATCTGGTACATTTTTCTTTTTCTGTCAATTTTAAGTGGCAGGAAGCCCTGACCTAATTGAAGAAGTGGTGCTGATTCTATTCAACAGAAAAAAAATGTTTTTACTTTCTCCAATTAAATGTGAATCAAATGAGAAAAAAAAATAGCAAGAGTGTTTCCAGTTATTCAGCTTTTTACTGTTTACAAAGTAATTTGGGTGAAGGAGAAAAATGAGTAGAAATAATAAAATGTGAAATAAGCTTCAGCTGAAACCTCGAATAAAGTAATCTTTTAAAACATATTAGAATGACTCAGATATATGCACTGAAAATATGTCTTAGTGTTAACATACTATGAAACATGGTTACAAATCTGTAGCAACCAATGTAAGGTTTGCAGTTCAACACCTATATTTATGCATATCTGGAGTATTCCATTATAATCATTCAATTAGTCCCGCTTTTCTAATTTTCCTCTATAATACACACCATCTTGTTCAATGAACTGTGCTAGTATATCCAGAGGGATATCCCTTCCTTTGTAATTGTTGAAATATAGCTCAGTTGGGGGGGAAAAATAGTAAGGAAATGCGATTAGGAAATTAGATCACTTTTTGTACCTTAATATAAATACCTTTGTCACCTGAATCATACAGACAGATCATATTTCTCAGACTGGAAGGCTAGTTTAGCATTTCTGCATACTGAGAGACACAGTAAATATAACATAAAAACAAAATTTCTTTAGATTTGAGTCACAAACATTTGGCACTCTATTGGGAATTAGAGATCGCTGACCCCAGAGTATAAAGAATTTGAATACTGCAATCTTTGTGGAAGTAGAACTCAGTTTACCATAGCCAGCAGTAATCAAGCGAGGACACCTATCCCAAATCACTGACACTCAATAGTGTGGCCGTGGGCACATTTCTGGGCTTTGCTGAACCTTATTTTGTGAGTGTTTAAATGAGGTAATGACACCTCAAATGGTAGATGTGACATTTACCTGGAAAAAATGAATGTTAATCACTTAGACTTCAATGTTAATACTTGAGAGGTAACCATTGAATGATAGTTTTTTCCCTTTTATTTCCTCACCAGAGATTTATTCTTCTCTTTTAAAGCCATGACATTTCAAAAAATAGTTTTGGTTGTAGATGAACACAATACCTTTATTTTATTTATTTATTTTTATGTGGTGCTGAGGATCGAACCCAGTGGTTCACATGTGCTAGGTGAGCACTCTACCACTGAGCTACAGCCCCAGCCCCAAAGATTTATTCTTTTCTCAGAATTTTGGTGCATTATTTACAGCATGCTCATATAATTCATGGTACTGATTGTATTATCCACATTTTGCTTACGATATAATGAAAACACAATATTATCAATTATTAGGCAAGGCACTATGACAAGCTAGCTCCCATGCCACTTTGGTCCTAAGACTATGTTCTTATTTCTAAGGTGTCCTGAGAAAAAGAATGATTACCAGTACATCTGCCTTAGGCATAGAGTGTTCTACATACAGCCCAATCCAGGAAGATTTGATTAGGGTACAATGCCATAGAGAGCCAACCACAGCAAGCACTCCATCTGTAGCCACCACAGTCAACCCTAGATGCCCCCAAAGACATATTTACATTATTTTCTCCACAGATTTAAGAAAAAGTCAACAAGTACCATATGCCAGAGTCTATTTAATACTTATGCAAGTAGAGCACTATCTAATTTTTCTCTGTTGGCAGTTTTCAGTTTATCAACAACTTACATGTAACCCATAGCCACCCATTTTCTTCCAAAGACTTCTCTTTTCACAGATGTCAAATCTGCCAACTCAAGCAGATAAATGCATATTTATTCAGAGTTAGGGGAAATGATAATAAATGGATGGTTAGATGTAATTACTTTTTAAAAATAAACAAAAATCTATCATATACCATGTTTTGAAGTGGGATTTTTTTGGCTATGTAGATTCAATTGGTAGCTTGAAGATTGCACCGTAAGTCAGAAGAAAGGTAAGAAAATAATCTGTTAAGATACTGTCACTAGTTTAGATATTTTAAAATTCTATATCCTACATGACTTGATTGAAGCAACAAGTATTCTCTATTTTTATAACAAAATTACAGCATTTATGATGTATGTATAGCCTTTGATAAAGTTAAAGAGAGAGAGAGTGTGTGTGTGTGTGTGTGTGTGCGCGCGCGCGCATGTAAACTCATTTTAAATTGCAGGATGCATATTTACTTCCGTTTTTCATTTATAATAAAAATGGAACGAATAAATACTCAATAAGTAACAGTTTTTAAGTGTCAAGCATGCAAGAAAAAAGGATCTAAGTTAAGGAAACAATTTGAAAAGATTATTTATCAGAAATAATAAAAAACTTTACTCAAGTTAGTACCAAGAGATTTAATTTGGTATGTGCAGGACCTTCTGCCATGATTAGTTCAAAAATTTTGAAGATTTTTAATGTGGTCTTATTATCCTGATGGACATTTGCCTTTACATATTTATTTAAAATCATTAACACGCCAAAAAAATAACACGACCATTAAAACAGTGTTTAAAAATCATTCATTATTCTCTGAATGGCCACCGGATTTGTGGAAAGGATATGAAACAGAAGGATTTACTAGAACAAAGATCAAGAATTAAGACACTAATGCTCCATCTGTCTAATAGCTCCCAATTCTTAATGTTTACAGTAATTGTGTTTTGTGGAATGAAATAAAAATGGGTCTGTGAATATGAACACTTTTTTATTATAATGGTACATAAATATACCCAAATGTAATTAATGGCCCTGTGTTCAATGTAGAAAATGGAAAAATTTAGAATTCATTTACTATAATTTGCAAGTATACAAAATAACTTATCTTAACCTAATGCCTTTTCACTTTTGCTTATAATAACAATGACCAAAATTTTTTTTTAGTGAAAAATTCAAAAAATCCTATTTGTACACACACATACACACACACCACCCACCCATACACACACACACAATTACATATATATGATTGTGGACAGGGAAGGAGAGAACTAAAAAGTTTTGAAGATGAATACCAGTTGCTTTTGCATGATTATTCATGAAACAATGACCAGTTTATGCAAATTTCAAAATGAAGTAGACTTCCCCATGAGAACTAGGGATTTGTTTCAGGGAAAAAAAAAAGCTCTCAATATAAATACATAAACAAAGCAATGCCAAAATGTATATAGCTCAAAGTCAACTTAACATGTAGAGTCAAGATGACAAATGACAAATGAAGATATATTTACTTATCCTATACTTTGCTTATAAGGTGTCAGCACCTAATTACCTTTAATAGAATGATATTTTTGAAAGCAATTGAGTGGACTTATTGCTTATTGCTACTCAAATTCAATATCAGAATACAGCATAATATAGATCATTCTTCAATTCTTAAGAGGATAATAGAATAAATTTCAAAATAATATTACCTTTCCTCATAGAAGGAATCAATTCTTATTTAGAAGCTGTAATATACTAACCACTCTACTAGGTTTCCCCACAACAGAGAATTTAATTGAATTTTCACAATAGTGCTGTTTGTAGATGGAGACAATAGGTTCAGAAAAAATAAACTACTTTCCCACAGACACATGACTTGTCAATCAAACTTAAATTTGAATAGTCATAAATTTTCTTGGTTCCAAAAATTCATAATTATAAGGCAGTGAACTTAAACTTCTTTCATACAGCATAGAAGTGAAACAGTTATGAGAGATTGCTGAAACTATATTGCTCAGAAATATTTGCAACAACAAAATGTAGTTATTATGAAGTTAAAAATATTGAGTTTCAGGAAGCACTCTTGCACAATATTTAAAAAAGAAATTCTCAGGTACAACTTTTATGTCTGTGAATAAGTTACTGTTTATGCACATGTTTGAACTCCAGTTTCTTTATTGAGGATGGGGGATTCATATTTTCAACTTACATGGAATATTTATTAGATGATATCTCCAAAGTGGTTAATACACTAAAAACTCTAAACAATTGGTAGCTGTGGTAATTGTAATAAAATTCTACGTAATAGTCTGTGATAATAAGTATCTTTTCCTGGGATATTTCTTAGCTTTCCAATACTGAAATTAAGTCCTTGGGACATAGCAATCAATTCACTTGAGGTTACAGTTGAACCAACACAATCAGCCAAAATTTATCAAATATCAGATTGATCTTCTGGTCATATTATCATACAGTTGTAGCCTGGAGAAATGAAGCCTTGGCCTTTGCAAGAAAAGTGAACTCATTATTTCAGAGAAACTCAACTCAGCAGGTGGTGGAACACAAGACATAAAACACCTATGATTGAAACTATTGCAAAACTCAATAATACCCTGGACAGGAGGTGAAAAATTCTCTAACTTCTTTCAACTGCTTTACTGATAAGACAATGTAGGTTTAGTGAGGAACAAAAGTGTTTCATATTGAAATCAAATAAAATTGAACAAAAATAAATGGGTTGAAATGTAATGAGTTAGTCAGAGTCTAAGGGAAATAACCTACTCTTGCTTTGTGGTACACTTTTGGAGTAGATAGTCAGAACAATTTACAAAACTCTGGAAGGAAACACTGAAAGACAAGCTATGCAGTTTGAATTCAGCAAAGTCTGAAATTAGAAGACAACTTTTATGATACAAGTGGAGGGATCTAGGATAACTCTTAGAGTAGCCCATTTTTATACCATGTTCTTGTTTTAGTGGTGTGGAAACACTTTAGCAGGCAAGTCTAACTCCATGATGAACTGAGTGAATCATATTGGTGTTCTGAAATTCAAATTAAACACAAACATCAACTGGGATCGCATTGAAAATCAAACAAAACATTTTGTTTTGTTTTAGATTTCTTTATTTAGAACCACTTGAATTAAAAGTTTGTTTATATTTCTCCTAAACTATCAAAGTGGAAATGAAGACAGAATATAGAAATGGTGTCCAAAAAACAGCCTAACAGGACTGCACTTCTGTTCTTATCCTTCATCACTAGCTCTGTGAACCATGCTAAAATACTGTAGTTAGTCTTCTGGTGACCTTGAGAGATTTCATACCTCTAGGAAAACTAGCTCTTTTACAGATTGAACTGTCTTAAGTTAGTCTGACAGCCATATGTTTAAATCATGATTTCAGTGCCTAAAGAAATTTTTTTTAGGCTCCCAAACAAATCAGTGAATTCAGTAGAGTTGCCCTGTGGCTTAGAGGAACTTGCTGGGGAAGGTCACTCAAGGTTCAAAAAGCCTTTGTCAAAGCTGAAGGAGAGCTCAGATTCAAGCCCTGTTTTCAGACAGAATGGCTTCTGTTTTTAATGCACATGCTCAAGGAAGGATCCAAAAATTACCAAAAATGAAAAAAAAATCCATTATAAAATATGTGCTCAGATTTCCTAAAATCAATATGTAATTTGACTCTGGGCAATATGTATATGAAAAGTAAAGAAAAGAAACAGAAGATAGGTTAATGTATTCTTGGGTAAGATCTTGCCAAGTACTTGGTAATGGTAGAGGGAGGGAAAATGAAAACGTTAGGACCAGATTGGTTTGAATCTTATAGTATCTCTCCTACTGCCATCAAGGGTGTACCCAGAAAATGTGTTTATAAAATTAAAAATTATGGTCCTAAATTTTCTTGAATTTATTTTTCCCCCTCTGAAATGCCATTCTTACTCCAATTTCTTCTCTCTCTGGACCTCAATTGAGACAAAGGGAAATACAGTCCTCAGACGTCATTAGAGCAGATACTAAGGAAAAAGAAAATCTCATCTATAATCTAAAAAGAATGCTTATAGAGCAATATAAGTAGTTATCTGTTCATCTCATTTTTTATTTGAAAGAACTCAGTAACTTTTGTACAGATCATTACCTTAGTTTCCAAATCTCAACCCAGACTTGAAGGTTCCTTATCTAGCCTCAGGAAAAATGAGAGAGGATGCCTGACCAGGTACTTGTGGCATTCTCTCACACCTCTTGGCAGAATTCATATCTGCATATGTGTTTACTGCCTTGGAGTTTCCAAAAGCAATTTCATATAGTCTTTAAAAAATACTTCTGAATGAGGGGGCACAACCTTAATCCTAGTGGCTCTGGAGGCTGAGGCAGGAGGATAGTGAGTTCAAAGCAGCCTCCGCAATCTGGCAAGGCTTTAAGCAACTCAGCAAAACCTTGTCTCTAAATAAACTATAAAAAAGGACTAGAGACATGACTCAGTGGTTAAGCTTCCCTAGGTTCAATCCCCAGTACCAATAATAATAATTGAATAATTTACTCAGAATTTTTTTTTTGTTAGAGCTAGTAAGGTTGATTGAAAAGTTCTCTGAAGGACTTAGTGTGAACTAAAAGTTCAAGAAAATTTTGTAAAAAAAATAAAGCCTAGAATTTTTTCTACCAAATATAATAATGTACATAAGGCTATAGTAAGTAGAACTTAATAGTCATGGTACAGAAAGATTTGCGCTGCTAAAAACAAGTGAAGAATTGAGAAACAGATCCATCCAATTGTGAGAAATTTTGTATAAAACAGAAGTTTTCCAAATCAGTGCAAATTATTTTATTAAGTAATACAGAGAATGAACTATTGACCATATGTTCAAATAAAATACATCAAAGCAAAAAAAAAAACCCTTTAAAATTAGAGTAATGCTGGAAAGAAAAATGGATTCCTGGTGAAAGAAGAAATCTACAAATACTTTTTTCATCCATTAATAATAATAATAATAATAATTATAATAATAAAAACAGGTTGAAATGATAAGTCAATAAGAAGTTTCTGTTCATGGCCAATAATATGGGGACAGATATTGGACTGTAGCTGTGATCAGGGAAATCCAAACTAAAACAACTGAATGCCATTGTTGTCTAATTAACAAAAACTTTGTAAAAAATTGATAGCATTCAGTATTCATCTGAGTCATTGGTAATAAAATCGGCTATCTCTTAGTGTACATCAAAGGACAAATACATACAAAACTGGAATTAGTTTCCTATTTCTAGAAATCTATCCTCTAGATAGCTATTGCTGTGTGGGTGTGGGAAGGTATGTCTAGATGGAGGTTGAAAGCAAGGTTGTCTATAAATACTTCTAAAATTTTTGACATATTAAATATCTAAAATTAAGAGAGTGGTTGAATAAGTTCTGATATATTCACATCTTGAAATTTTATGTATGATTTTTAAAAATGAAGTAAATTTCTACCCAAGATATAAGATTTGGTATATATAATATATACCCAATACACATACACACATATATACACCTTTTTGTAAAAGGAGTGTGCAATATATTGTCTATTCAAAAAACAAAGATCTAAATAGTTTGATATTTTTTTAAAATATATACATATGAAGTTAAAATATAGGTCTGAAATGTGCACATTTCAGATATCAGATACATAAAAATGCTGACAGGGCCATCATTTTTTATTTTACCTTTTCCATCTAGTATGACTTTTTAAAATTAATATATATAGCTTTCCTAAAATTTTTTATAAGATACCAACACAAAGGAAGAGAGGGTGATTTAGGTTTCTGGATACAGAAGAAATGACTCAATGATACCCAGAGTTCACTTGAAATACCAAAAGTAACTTTTTTGCCAAGACAGGTTTGTTATAATTATTACCTGGGAAGAGTTGAATTCTCAAAATTGCTGAGATTTCATGCACTTCTGGAAGTTGAGGAGGAAGTGGCAGCATAGTGCTAGAATCTCATACTCACTTTATCTTCTTAATTATATAGTCCTCCAGGAGTAACACTTTCCTTCAGAAATAAGATACTTAGTCACTCCTCCAAATAATGTGCTTATAGGCTCACTGTAAATTCAACAACAAATGATTGAAAATAGAAACTGTCAATCAATGGAACAGATATGTTTGAGTCAGAGAATCTCTGCTGCATACTCTAAATGTCAGCTCATTTTTGCAGCATTACTAGTATGGTGACTTGCAGTCACTTCTTTTTTTGGTTTCAGGGAGAAATCATTTTATGCCTGCAAATACCCTAGGGAGCATATGCTTAAGTACGTTAGCATCATATTGATGGAAATCAGAGTTCTTAGCCTACTTCCCTGTCTACACCCTTGGGAACCCTTCACTAGTCACGTAATTCTCATAGTCTAATTGTTCAATGAGTCACTTCTTATCTTCCACTATGAAGGACATATGAGTTTTGTTTTGTGGTTTTGCACTAACAGTTATTTGAGTAAATAGCTTCAAAATCCTATCAAGAATGTTCTTTTCTCTCATTTACAAGTACTTGTCCACACAGCCTCAGCAAGGAGAATATGTTTTAAAATAGAAATAAATTTCAAAGCCTCACATTCCTTTATTTTTGCCTCTAGAAAGCATACCACATCAATTCAGTGTTTATGGAGACATAAACAGTTAATCCCATAGTCAAGAAAAAGCATAATTCTTCTGGCATCATTTACTAAGAAAGTTTCTAAATCTTCCATTTATGAAAAAACATTTTGGGTCCTTATTTTCTATGTGGTAAAAGCATCATTCTCTGAAGGATGAAATATCAGGCACAACAATTGATATTTTTCAGGATCTTATTGAAACACTTCCATGTGAAAAGTTTTGATCATTACATTTTACTGTGGGATTAGTAGATGAAATTAGCATTTTTTATTTGTCACTCGGATTAAGTAGGTTTGCATTTCAGAATTATAGGTAAATTGATTAACTTGGTAGTTCTGTATTATAGTCCCATGAACTATGGCATATGTCAATCTGCAGACTAGTTATAAACAGGGTTTTCATCTGCTCTTAATATCAATAAATTACTTAACCTTTCTGTACCTCTGATTGTTTTCACTAGAAATTAATAATAATCACCACCTCAAATGGTTTTTTTATAAAGTCCAAATAAGACAGAGTGCTTAGCATAATATCTGACAAAAGATGCTCGATATGAGAGTTCTAAAATGACCTGACTATTCTTATTAATACTATTAATATTCTTATTAAACTAGTGTCACTATTGTAAGAAAACCTTTCAGACACTCAGTTTCTAAATCTGTTGGTGTGCAAATAGTTCTTCCTCAATAATCCAAGGGAAATTTCACTGAGGTCACCATTGCAGAGGACATTTGACATCACAGTATTTTCTTTAAGGAATACATTATGCCACTATCGCTTGAGAATATGCAAAATAGTTGCATAAATACTGTACACCAAGGAACACGTCTCTCTGAATACATAGCATTTCTATCTAGGATTTCAGCACCTTCAATTATTAATTATGATGCAATTTAGGATTTCATGGATGGATTTAAGGTGATGTTCTAGGGGAAATGATGCCAATCTGTATTAGCATGGGCAGTCTTTACAGACTCCAGATACTCCTATCTTAAAAAGTATACTCTATAGTCATAAAGGCTTAGAAAGATTCAAGTATGAAATACTGATGTTCTATCAGTCAGAATGTAAAATCGTTTCTATTCCTGGACCCCATGAATCCCTGTACAGGTAAAAGTATCCTAATATTGGTTTGCAAACTGTGTATGGCTCCCTGTCCTTCCTCATTTCTTTGTTGAGTAATAACAATTGTGATTATTATTGCAGAATTTAAGTGGAGAAAACAATTCTGCATCCATCAGCCCATACATTTCTTATGAAAAAAACAGGAAAAGACCTTACTGTACAGTTTTAAAACCTTCATAGCTCAGATATGGGTGCCTAAGTTTCCACTAGACTGAAAGCTTTCCTCCTCTAAGCCCGATTCAATAAATATAAACTGTGACTGTACTCTACATTGTTGGAGGCACATTTCCAACACCAAGGTGTTGGAGCTTTGCTATTTGGAGACCTTCTGAATATTACAAATACCAAAGTAGTTATTTACACATGAATTTTTTTAATGCAATCATGCCCTAACTTCTGCTGGGTTTAATGCTCCTAATTGCCTCAGAGGATAACCAGATTTCCATTCTCATTGGATAGAGAGTACTTAACTACTTCCTTTCTGCATACATAGGGAGACAGAGAAACAGTGGCAGCAACTTAAACTACTTAAGAACCTGTGCTTATGGTGTTGGGTAAGAGCAGGGAATACTTGTATTTGAGCTGAACCTTCTATGCTTCCTTACTCATTAATATTAGACTATAAGTTCTATGAAGGCCAGGAGCAAATAAATGGATTGAAACTCATATAGAAGACCACCATAGACCTTGGGTTGAAGGCTAAGAGTTAGAGGGACCTGTTTGAAGATAATTGGATCTCATAAACAGAACATTGACTTCCTTTGCTCCAGGTTATCTTTTTTGTGGATGTTGCTGTGGAGATCATATTTCTCTCCAGAGCAAAGAGCACATTTGCTTACAGCCTTGGAATGCAGAGATAGGGTTTCCTTCTGGACAAAAGGCAGGAAGCTCGCTTCTTCTAAAAAAGGATGCGGGTTCCCAAAGTGGAGGGTTCCTCTCCTGGTGTGTACTCTTTTCCAAGTGGAGGTGCAATCGAGTCCTCTTCATGTCACCTTGTGGGAGGTGTGAGAGGGGAACCGATGCAGATGCTTGCTGTTCCTTGAATAACACAATCTTGTGTCTTAGGCCCAGGAGTCTAATACCTTCAGCCAGCATCCTTGTAATTGCAGCAGGATGAAGTAGGGTAAAATATTGGAGATTTCATAGTTCTTGACAGAACATAGACAAAGGAAGAAGTACTGAAGTACAAAGAACTCTAGAAAGGAAAGAAATATAAGAGATTTCCTTTATTTTGGTTTTATGAAGTCTTACTTAGAATTAATTCATTTATATATACATTGGGCACTTTACATATTGCAGATATTATTCTACATATCAGGAATATAGTACTGACTATGGCTGATAATATCTGCCCTCTTGTGCTACATGTGTTCTGTTGAGCAGAGGAAAATTCGAGCATCCTAAGAACCATATATTTTAACTCCAGATGGTTATAAATGCTATGAAGCTAAATACAATTTTGTGCAATCAGGGAAATTTTCTTTCATTAGGGTGTTCAGGGAAAGTTTCTTTGAAGTGATAGCATTTGATACCATGACTTTGATGCAGAATTTTGGAGAAAGAGCATCCCATATGACAAAGAAGAGTGAGGAGGAGAGAGAAACAGCAACTGTGGGACCCTGAGGATTGAACAGTTTTAATTATTTTCACAAAGAGAATGAAAAGTACAGTGGTTAGAATATAGGGAGTGAGAGGAAGAGGGATACTGGATGAATGCAGCTATTTCTGCAGGAATTAGGTCATATGGAAAATTATAGACTATAGTAGGGCAATCAGATGGGAAAGCTTATGTCTTTTTTCCTTTATGAAGTTAAATTGGCTTTCTTTCCTCATTATTTTTAAAAAGACATAAAACTTATTGATTCCATGAGCATTTTGAAAGTAAAGAAAGTATTTGCCCTGCAGAATGCAGGTGTATGGATTTCTAGAACAAATTAAGGGGCAGGGGAGCCTTTACCTAGAAACATGTGGAGAATGGAACTAAGAATAATTGAAATTAACCACTACAATTGCTGTTACTACTAAAACTTAAATAATCCCAATACTACTAAAAATGACAACATAAAATAAGGCAGAGGATGAGGTAAAAGAAAACAAGGAGGAAAACAACAAAAATCACAAATTGTGAGGAGACACTTCTATGTCAAGAACTGAGACCAAAGTTTTACATACTTTTCCAAAGTTTCAAAATCACTCTGTAAAGTGCTCTGATGTTTTTTGCAGAGATGAAAATTCAGGATCCCAGGAGTAAAGTCCTTCACTTGAGATTCCCCCAGCTAGCCAATGTCTGTGCCAGGATTTGAACCTTGGAACTCTTGCTCTGGAGCCAGAATATTTGTACAACATGCATTCCCTATTCTAATGTGGCATCGTTAGGCTGCAGATGTTCCTTCCCTTACAAGGCAGGCAGCTTTGTCTTCAGTTGATGGAGAATTGTAGTACTGCAAAGATTGTTAGGTTCCGTCCTGGGACAAAATGATTGGTGGTTTTTATCTACATTGTTTGAAAAGCCTGGCTCTATATAGTGGCTGAAATACAGCACATATTTTTTTCTAGTGGATGCCACAGCAGACAACAGATGTACCATATCTACATAATAAGATGGGCAGAAAGACCTAAATCGATTGTCTAGCATGGGTTATAGCTGACCCATGCTTTATTCCAGATGCTTCTGGACTTCAGTCTTTTAGATGAAAAATGATGAGTTTCTGGAAAATATCTCTAAAGAGAAAGGATTATTATAACCTGAAGGAAAATGCTTCATAAATACACAAAGTCAAAGGGAAAACAAAAAATTACCAGAAAAAGAAGATATTTATCTAATAGAATATCAAATCCATGGAGATCTGAAATTCATTTCTTGAAAACTTAGTAGCCAATGACAGGTTGCTACACTGGGAAAATCCCTCGTAGAAAGACAGTCTAGACAATGGTTCTATATCTGTGTTCCAAGGAGTACAGGTTTTCAGAGAGGGCAATGTTTTAGGAAACTAAGATTTCATAGTTTTACAAACACTTAGCAGAATTTATTTGTTTGCACCCTGTTTTCTTAGTGGCAGGACCATATTTAATTCTATTTAGGGAAGGAATGTAACCTAACCTATGTAGTCTATGTATCTGCATTCAGCCTACATTTCATTGGAGAAGCCATTAAAATAAAATTCTGGTCTATTTAGAGAAAGGTTCTCTCAAGGGCTCTCCATGGCTTGGAGGGATACCATGTTGCCACTGGTGTTTTCTTTTTCAATGCTCAAGTTGTGTGTGTTGATGGAGCCCCAACCATTGGTAGTTTTATTGCATTACATTGTTTTTAGGATAAAATCCACAAGCTAACATAATAAAACTTGCAGATCAAACTTGGATTGATTTTTGTCTCACTGTCATATCAGCCACGTTGTATCCCTATCTGAATTCAATTTTTGTCAGAATATAAAATCCTGGTGTGTTTAGCCAAGTCTCTGCCATTTACCAGGCACTGGGCACAGTTTCTTATATATTCTATATATTCCATTCTTCTTAAAGATTTGAGGCACATTTGATGATCAGAGAAATTGAAAAGCACAGTCAAAATAATACCGGGGTAAATGAAAGAGCTGTTAAGAGGTTCCCAAGTGCCAGTCATTGTGCTAGATGCTGAGAAGGTGGTTGGACAGGAAAGGCTGATTGACTCAAAATATGTCCTAGAAGGAAAGTTTTCCAGGAGCTTACTTAGGGTTCAAAGGGTAGATAGGGGTTTTCTAAAAAGAGAAAAATGAAAATACAACTCAAGTAGACAATATAGTAAATGAAAAGAGATATAGATGAGATGTTTCCCAAGAATTTCATCATTCTGATAGAACTGGAGAATAGAAGGGAGCTGGTCTTGTGGGTGGGTGTCTGGTCCCAGGACAGAGCTGCAGTTTGATGAGGTAGAAGAAGCCACACTGTAGAAGGCTTTTTATAATGGTCTAAGGAACTTAGGATCTGTGCTCTAGGCAACAGGGCACCATTAAGAGCTTCAGGCAAAGAGATCAAGATTGAATTTTGTTCTTGAGTGACCTTCCTGGCATCGGTGTGGAGGATGGGTAAGAAAGGGTGTTTGTGATAAGTGGGTGAGGTTGGCAAGAAACCCAGTACGAGAAAGCTAGATGGAGTCTGCTGGACAGGGCAAATATCAAGAGAGTCCAGGGCAAGAGAGCAGAAGCATCTCCAGTAGCAACTGTTTTTGTCTAACAGATAAAGGACCACACACTTGTATTGGTGGGACAATGTCATTTCCATGAAACTATTCACCAGTTGTAGGAAATAAGGGGACACTGATCACTCAAAGCAAGCTTATATTTAAGGAAATTGATTTCATGACTTAAACTTTAAAAAGTATCCTCCTTACCATTCCCAAGTTACTTTAGGATCACTTTTTATTAAGTGCACAAAAATGAATGCACAGTTTTGCTTTAATCTGATATTCCCAGGAGTGTTCAGCAGCTTCCATACTGAGAACTTTGTCACTTCTCTGCCACTTTGGAGGCCTGTCACTACCGCAAGTAAGAACACACAATGTGTAGTCAAAAAGGCTCCCATCTTCCCAGAGCCCACTGATCAGGGCATTTAGAAGCTGGTGAAAGCCACTTATTACGGCATTTATCAGGATGCCCTCTCGAGGTTATTGTCACTGAAATCAAATCATACACTGAAGATCTAATGATGACAGCACCCATGAAAACCTACATAGTCCTTATCTCAATGGAAATCATTTCCTTGAGATATATCAACAGCCTTAGAATCCATTGTCATCTCCAAAATGATTTACATCCATATCCAGATTCATTGGCTCTTTTGCACCAGAATCCTACCCTAGCAAATTCTGAGTGGTCCTGAGGTTCTGCACAATTCCAGCTCTGCACTCTGGAATGTTTACTTCATAACCTTTTAAGAAGGGCTGCAAAATATTTCTGAGTAAGATTTGCAGCCAAGGATTTCCATTTCCTCAGGGTCTTCCTGAAGGGGTGGTTGGAGATCATTTTCTTTATTGTAATTGTGGTTTTTGCTATTAATTATATCCTACCCAATCCACAGATCTTATCACCTCCCTGCTCCCAAAAGGATTTCTAGGAGAAATCAGTTAGTGTAAGAAGGAAGTTCTCAGGTGCATTCATGATGCTTTGACCACTTTGTATACTCTTTTAAAAAGACTCTTGTCTTTGACTATAGGAATGCTTTTCCTTTCAATCCATGAGATGCATCCTTTCATGATGGAGAAGACACCCAAGAACCACTGCGCATGGTTAATTTGGCCATAAAGCTCCACCACCTCCATCGGATTATGGCAGCTACTGAATAAATAGATCGGGGGGAAATTGTGTGATGGTTTTGCCTACCTGGTGAGCTTAATACATAAATATTTTAATTAGGAAGTAATGATTAGTAGTCTTAGAAACATAATACTCTATAATGACCTACTTAGAAAAAAGTATATTTTCACTTATTTTTATTTGGCCTCCAGGTTATTTCCAGAGAGAATTGAAAGTGGCTCGTAGTGCACCCTACTTGAATTTTAACATTATTATTCTAGTAAAGGTTCTCTATTGGCCTCCTACAGTACAAATCCAATTAAAAGCACACTACTAAACATGGTAGAGGTTCCTTCTCTTTCAGTCTTATCAAACGCAGTTCATTATTTCCATAAAAAGCATAGACAAAAATGAGACAAAATGGAAGGAACAGACCATCAGGGGTACATAAAGAACCAGGAATCAAATTTTTGTTTTTCACTAATGGAGACAAAAACAGTAGTGTAAAAATCATGGGAATAAACCATTAAAACATTTATTAAACAAAGCTTTTCAAGAAACATGGACATTCTGTCATGTCTAAGAAACATCCTGACTACAGGCTTAGAATTAATAAAAGTCATCAAATCTGTTGTATCTTGAAATCAATCAGTTTATAAAATGAAGATTCTTAGAGAAAATGTAATTCATTGACTACATGTTTCAGAGAAGGAAACAAAAACTCTCAGAGTGGTTAAGTAACTTCTCTAGCAGCACATACTAACAGAGACTACCTGAGGCTCCTGAATCCATTTCCAAATTACTAGTATGTGATGAACTCCTGGGCAACTGATTCTAGGAAAAGTTCTGTGCTACAATTCCAGTTTTGCCCCTTCTACAAAGAAGCTAGATGATTAAATGAACTAAGACACATTTTTCTGACTTTTTGGTAGAAGGTACAATTCTGATTTCTAAAAATCTAACAAAAACCAGCTGAAGAAACAACATTTAAACCAGTGTCCCAGATCAAAGATGGAAAGGTCATCTGCTTAGAAATCAAATGCAAAATAGTTCAAATCAGATTTTTAGAGGCAGGCATAATACTTTACACAGTTACTTCACTTAAGCAAGGGAGACATGAGAACACATTATTTCAAATAGTAAGAGTCCTTCATCGTATTCAGTCGAGCCTCTGCCAGTTAAAAGATTAAAGAATCTTCTCTCGGTTTCTAGCAATGCTTAGTAACCCAGTTTCATAAGATCCCATTAGGTCACAGCAGGGGACTTGTTGAAGAACTCTTGGATGTAAAAGTTTTGCCTCAGGAAAAAGAAGAGCCAATCTACTGGAGGAAAAGTATTCACATCTTTTTTTTCCAAGTTTCACCTTTAGTAATTAAATTAATCAAATGGATATTTTTCATTTTTTCTTTCATAAAACACATTTTTAGAGACCATGCAAGGACAAAGTGCTCTCAGAATCACGCTAATTGGCTCTCTGGCAATTCAAGAGATGACTTCTTGATGAGGAAGGTAATGACAAGCTCACAAGGGAATGTAAGGAAGAGCTGTCCCACTCATGTTTTTTTTTTAATTTTAATGATATAAATAAGAAGAACTTAGAATGGAAACTAGATAAGGGTTCCTTAAAGGGAGAGTAATGCTGGTATTCCTGATCTTTTGGATTTTTAGGGTAAATCTAAAAATCCAAACTCTAGCCTTAAACACTGAGCTACTTTCTACTGCTATGATGCAAAGTAAATATTTATGTTTATTAAACATTTAAATATTAAATGCTTACATTTTATAGAGCAGAGAATTCAGAATGTTTCTGGAATCCATGACCCCGACCCGCAGTCTCAATTGGTTCTCTGCTGATTTCTTAGCTGCAGAACCTCAATTAGTTTGGATGTTCACCACCCTATAGCTCAAAAAAGAGGTGAAGGTTTACGGTCAGTTTCTCCCTTGGATAGTGTCTCAGTCAGCTTTTTCACTGCTGTGACTAAAAGGATCTGACCAGCACAATCGTAGAAGAGAAAAGGTTTATTTGAGGGCTCACGGTTTCAGAGGTCTTAGACCTAGTCCATAGAAGGCTGGCTCCATTCCTCTTCTCCAGGCTGGAGGTGAGGCTGACCATCATGGCAGGAGAGGGTGGCAGAGGGAAGCAGCTCACATCATGGTGATCAGTAAGCAGAGAGGTAGAGAAAGAGAGTCTCCACTCTACAGATACAAAGCATATACCCCATAGTCAGGCCCTAATTCCCACCTCCTCCAGCCATACCCTTCCACTTCAGTTAATCCCATCAGGGACTAATGCACTGATTGGATTAAGACTTTTACAACCCAATCATTTCTTCTCTGAATCTTCCTGCATTGTCTCACATGTGAGTTTTTGGGGGACACTTCACACCCAAACCACAAGAGATGGACAGTTATTAGGCATGATATGTCTGACCCAATCCTGACCAAAGGGACAGGAGGGAAAAATCTAGCAACATGGTTTCTGAAAGAACACATATGCAGGATGAGGAATGCCCTCTTTTTCAGGGGTATGGGCTACTGTAGTTTGGGTGTAATCTGAGTGTCTTCCAGGGGTCCATTCTCTCTCTCTCTCTCTCTCTCTCTCTCTCTCCATTTCCTCTCCTCCTGACTTCCTGTTTGTCAGTGCACACTCCTCGGCAAACATGCCCTCATGCTATGTGCCATAGACCACTGCCCTCACCAGAAGCCAAATCAGTGCCTTCCCCACTTGATCATAGACTTTGAAACTCTAGGACTGTGATCTAAATATACCTTTTCTCTTTATCAGTTAGCTGTCACGGATATTTTGTTGTAGTAACACAAAAGCTGACTAACATGTGCACGTAAGTCAATATTATATTAAAAAACTTTTGCAACCCTCTTGTAACCATGAGTAAAAATCTTAGCAAAATGCTGAGGAGAACAGATCACAAAAATATTGTGTCTCTGGGTCCATGATAATATTGCTGATTTGCTAAATCAACACTGAAATCCACCTGTAGGTAGGTGTTCATTTTCCAAACGTCTAGTGGATTACTATAAATCTAGCAGGCACAGGCACTGACTATGTTTTCTCTGATGATCCTTTCAAGGATGGCTGTATAATGAACAGTTTGGGTAGATACAATATCTCTTTCTGGAACACAGGGCTGTTCAGTGAAGTAGAGTGGATAATGCCCACCTCCAAGACAAATTTTCAGAAAAAAATGTAGCCCAACATAGACCACCCTGGTTCCTGAAGCTTGGACTTCCTCTCATGAAATGCAACTAACATAATAGATAGGTGTCATCTGGTCCTGTTTTTCCCTGTGAGAGTGGGGCTCACTGTGTAACTGGTTTGTTCTGATACTCTTCCTATTATCACTGCCTTGAGAAATGAAGTTTTGTGTTTCTGAAGTCACCAATGCAGCAATGTTCAGAAGTACAGTAACTGGATCATAAGGACTGCAACCTCATCAGTGGATTGACAACAAGCTGGGGGCCTAGTTGGAGTAAGATCACTGGGGCTGTATCTGAAATGATTTATCTTGTCCCTGGACCACCATCCCCACTCTCACCATTTTCTGGCTGCCTTAGGCAAACCACGTTCTTCCACCATACCCTTCTGCTACTATGTTCTGCCTCATCTCAGGCCCAAAGCTATGGAGCCAGCCGCAAAAAAAACCCAAAAAACACTAAAACCTCTGAAACTGTAAGCTAAATTAAATCCTTCTTTCTCTGAGTTGGTTCTCTCAGGGATGTTTGTCTCAGGGATGAAAAGCTGACTCACGCAGGCTGGGAAAGTGTGACATGAGTTTTATACATCACATTGTATCTGGCGTTAAAGTAGTATTCAGGGACTATTGGGGATGTGTCAAAATCAATCAGGACTAGTTTGAATAGGATGATTTTGGCATCAAAATCAATAACAAGAGCAATGGATTGTGACCTTATTAATAAAATAGGAACCTGTGATTTTATACAGACTTATATAAATGAGTGAATTAATAGCATCGTGGCTTCCATTATAGATAGATACAACCTAGTATATTATAAATGAATAGATAAATGAAAAAGTAGAGACAAAATACTTACATAGAATATCAATGAATTTAGAAGGAATACTGGAAATAAGAGAATTTCCATTTTGGCAACTATGAAAAATAATGGTTAATTAAGGCAGGTGCTGTCAATGCATATTAAAGTCATTTGGTGGTGATTTGATAAGGGACCATTTTATAACATAATTGTAAAATCCTTTCCTTCAATATACTAATCCATTAAAATCAGAGACTGGGGATTGCAAGAGGTGAGATCTTGGCAGATTCTAGTACAACTAAGTTATTAATATTAAAGTTGCCAGAGGAAGCACTGGCCCCTATCATGTGTCTCCTAAGAAGATGCAACAAGAAGCAAACCACATAATTTTTTATGAAACTCCTGCCAGAGATACTTAACCTTAGTCTGGACAGGAAGAGATGCCAGATGGACCAGGGATGAAGGCTATGACCCAGAAGGTAAGGCCTGTTCCCTTTGAATCTATGGAGGACATGAGAGGCAGGGAAATCCTGAGGGAGTCATTCAGCATGCAGGGGTTTAAGAACACTGGACAATCAAATGCAACATTGTTTCCTGGACAGAACAAAAACCACCAAGTGAAAAGGAACTGTTGGGCAGTTGACAGTGTTTGAATGAAAACTTAGGCATAAATGGCTGTACTGTACCAATTTTGATTTCCTGATATGGGGAGTAATTGTATAGTTGTCCAAAAAAGGTGTTTTTGTTTGAGAAAAATAAATACTATACTATTGGAGATGAAGGAAGTTTGCATCTACATTTTACTCTTGAAAAGGTCAGGAAAATATAAAAGATAGTGGTAATTAAAATTGTAACAATTGAAGGAGCTGAATAGGATGAATGGAAGCGGTCATAGGAATTAAAAAATCTTGAAGTATGTATATGCATATACTGACACTTAACATAACATGGTTATTGATAAGATTCCAGTCACTTGCATTTAAATTTAAGGTGGTGTACAGCACATCGTTCATTACTCCAATGAATGCTGAGATTTCATCAGGGTTGCTCCAGTGTTTTAGGTGCAGAATTGAACAGAGCATAATTCAATCACCCTGTCTATACATATCTAGTCTCTAGCAGAATTCCCATAACCATCTCAAGTTCTTTTAGTTATTTTCTGAAGTAATTAAATCATTAGAACACTAGATTCATTTTATTATTTTAAGACATTTCTATGGCCTCATGAAAAGAGGTGAGAAAATCTGAAGGGTAATAATAACCTTCAACAGAATAATACATTCTCTGAAGCTGTTTATGGCAAGCATACTCTGCTTTCTAATTCCTTGGAACTTGAGCCTAAGAGGTATTTTCTATAACCAGGATTATGAATGGAGATTTTAAAAGATCTTTCCCAAGTACTTTCACAAGCAGGATCTCATTTATGAGGTCTGAAAGCATTCTGATAGCTCTCTGCTTTCTCAAATCATAAATACTGTATTCTCTTCCTTTCAACTCACAGTTTCTTAAATTTCAAAGGTCAGCAGCCTTCTGAATAAAAGAATAAAGACCAAAAGCCCTTATAAATTGTGGTGGAGGCCCTCAGTAGAAAGAGTATTTTCAAATTGCTTAAACCAAAGCAATAAAGAAGGGAGTATCCACAGGACATTGGCACAATCCTTCCCAGCTCTACCTTTTAATACCTTTAATAAACTCTTTTTTTAACTTTATCCTTTATCTTATATGTGCCAGAAATAAAGACTCCCAAAACTACAAAAAAAAATGTGAAATACCTAAGAATATTTGCAATTCAACTGAGAATGTAGGTTTTGTTTCCTGAAGCTCCAGTTCCTTTTTTTGTAATGGGGATATGACAAAGGACTAAAAATAGTTAAATTTGGTTTCACTCTTCCTGCATAATATGAATTTGTTTTACTTCCATGTGTATATTACTTATTTAGAATATCTAGATATGTGAATTTAACCTAACCTAGAAAACATGCACAGATGCAACCACACACACACACATGCACATATATGTATATGTATATATATATATATTTTTTTTTTCTTCTGGTATTGGGAACTAAACCTTGGACCTCACATATGCTAGGCAAACCCTCTACCTCTTAGCTACATATCCAGCTCCCCATCCCCTTTTTAATTGTGAAACAGGGCCTCATTATGTAGTTACCCAGGCTGGTGTGAAACTTGGGATCCTCCTGCCTCAGCCTCCTAAGTGGCTGGGACTATAGGCTTGTACCACTGTACCTGGCTTAGAATACGTTTGTTTAATGGTTAGACCATCTTGAGTCCACACAAGAAGCAAAACAAATGACATGCACTTCTTCCACAGGAAACTCACTTTGGTACTGTGTAAACAGAATTCAATGAACAAGTGCATTGATACATCTATGATTAAGAAATAGAGAAAATTTAGAGGAAAGCATGACTACCTCCATCAGAGGAAGAACCAGGGATGGCTTTCTGGGGAAGAGGAAGACAATCCCTTTTAAGACTAAAATGTTTGTGATACAAAATCATGGGGAAAATCATAGAATGTGGAAAAAATATTTATTATTTCCTCGGTATTGTGTGCATGTGCATGATGTGTGTGTGTGTGTGTGTGTGTGTGCGCGCGCGCGCGCGATGGGTGGCAGTTGCTGATGAAGGTCATCATCAGCAACAGGACAGTATACAGGAAAAGTTGCATTTTAACAATAGGAAAGATACAAGCTCTTGGTGACTCTATTTTACATATGGAATTATGGCTAAATTAGAGTTCCACTCACATTGCTTTTACTGTCTGCCGGATAGGTGCCTGTCTATGTGATCTTTCACACTACTTCAGAGGGCAGGCAGCTGGGCAGTGATAGAAGGAGACAATAACATCTGATGTCAGAGAATTGGGATGCTACCATTTGATGGCAAAATTCACTCTTACCATGTGCCAAAACATATAAGATACTCCCTTTTCCTATTCTGCATATTCCTCCAATGGCAGTGTGTGTGGTGCAAAGGTGTATGCACATATACATAGTTACTGTATTTATATTTGCTATTTTCTCTCCAAAAGTCAGAGTGACCTTTCAAAAATTCATATCATATCATGTTATTCTTTTACTGAAGCTCTCCAAGAGCTTCCTTCCATGCCTAGAATAAAATCCGACCTAGCTTGCCTGCTCAATCTCATTTCAAACCCTCTCTTGGTCATTCACTAACTTCTGATGATATTGGCCTTTTGTCAGTATTATGGTTTATATATGAGATACTCCCCAAAAGCTCTTGTGTGAGTCCATGCAAGGAAGTTCAGAAGGGAAATGATTGGGTTATAAGAGCCTTAACCTAATCAGTGCAATTCACTTGAATGGTTAACTGATTGGTGACTCTAGGCTGGCAGGATGTGACTAGAAGAAGTGCGTCACTGGGGGCATGGCTTTGGGGTTTATATTTTGTCCCTAGTGAGGCTAATATATTTTTCTGCTTCCTGATTTGTCCTGAACTGCTTTCCTCTTCCACACCCTCCTATCTTGATGTTCTGCCTCACCTCAGACCCAGAGCAATGGAGTCAGCCATCTATGCACTGAGACCTCTGAAACCATGGGCACCAAATTAATCTTTCCTCCTCTAAAGTCAGGTCTTTCGGTCACAGCAATGGAAAAGTTGACTATAACAGTCAGTTTCTAGAATAACGTTTTCCCTGACATATGGACCTTTGAACTTACTCTTCTGCACAAAATATCCTTTCCATTAGAAGTGTAACTCCAGCCGGGCATGGTGGCGCATGCCTGTAATCCAAGCGACTTGGGAGGCTGAGTCAGGAGGATCGCGAGTTCAAAGCCAGCCTCAGCAACTTAGCGAGGCCCTAAGCAACTCAGTGAGACCCTGTCTCTAAATAAAATACAAAATAGGGCTGGGGATGTGGCTCAGTTGTCAAGTGTCCCTGAAGTTCAATCCCTGGTTCCAAAAAAAAAAAAAAAAAAAGAAGAAGAAGAAG
>JAJEJO010000513.1:1414820-1466244 GCA_020662805.1 Glaucomys volans | reverse complement strand
AGTGACATTAACTGTTGGAAGCAAGGAGGGAACAGTTGGCACAATGGATACCCACAGGGTTTGGAATCAAATCTGTAGTGCAAATTCCAGTTATACAACATACAAGCTGTGAGCACTTGGATAAATTCCTTGAAAATCTCTTAGACTCATTCATTCATTCCTTCATTCAGGCTCTGTTCTAGTCATCAGGGAGCAAGCAGCAAACAAGAAAAACAATACCCTGTATTTATGATGATATGGGATGCAGGTTGTAGATATCTACTGCAATGTCAAGGAGTGATGGGCAAGATGAGTAGAATGGAGCAACTTTTGCATATTTTGAACACAAAAGGTCTTTCTGAGGAAATGGCATTTTAACAAAGTGGAAAAATTGCATTTTTTCACTTCCACTACAGTATGAAAGGAAATAATTTTGGAGAAAACATCAGGGAACAATATTGGCATATTCAAAGATTAAAACGTGTAGACACTGAGACCTATTTTGCAGAGTTGCTTTTCTCAAAAATAAGTGAAGTGTCGGGTGTGCTGCACAATGCATGGAGCTTAGCACTTGACAAATGTGAGTCTCCTACCCTACTTTTCTTCTCTCCATCCTACTCCCTAAGATTAAAGAGAACTGAGAAATAGATAAAAGCACACTGATATTGACCAGCATTGTCACCTCTTGCAAACTCTTATTCTCTCACACTCTCTCTGTGCATATAAATGTGGTCACTTGAAAATCTTGCTGAGACATACACATTAGGGAAAAAAGTCAGTTCTTCCCAAATTCTTGATCACATTTCCCAATGGCCTACTGATAGGTGTTGCTCACAGTTAGATTGTCCCAATAATGTAATGCAATGTCAAACAAAGCAAATCAAAGGGGATTGAATTCAAGCCAATCTTAATGCAAGTATGTGATTCATAATTTGCTATCTGTGTGACATTTGTTTAAATCACCTCAACTTTTTGAGACTTAGTTACTTCACTTGTTAGAAGAGAAAAGGATTTCCACCATGAAGTTAATATGTAGGGTTCTTCCCGAGTGCCCCAGTCACTGTGTTAAGTATGTGCATGTGCTAGTATGTGTTCCCTGTGATCACCTTCTGATTCACTTGAGCTTATTCGGAGGGTACAGATGAGGAACCTGATGACTTAAGGTACTTGCCCAAGGACACTTTGCTGATAACTGTCAGAACCAAAATTGGAAAACACTGTGCAAAATAAGTGATGTTGTAAACTCTTGATACTGCTCATTATTTATTATCATAACAGAGCTGTTGTATTGTTGGAGCTTTTACTAAATACACTCATACATTATGACCCTGAGGAGGGAGCTGCTATATGAGTTTTGCTCCATTGTATTTACTTAGCATATTAATGTAACAATTACTATGTATCAGGCGATGTGTTCAAAACTTTTTAAATATTAACTTCTTAAACACTCCATGTCAAAACTATAGTGCAAGTACTGTTAATGTTTCCACTAAAGAGCTAAGAAAACTGAGGCACAGAGAAGAAATGTAACTTGCCCCAAGTCACATAGCTATGTATAGCAGAACCAGACTCTTAAGCTCTAGAACACGAGAGTGAGTTCTTGAACACCATGTTTTGATACCTTCCACACGTGTGCTGTGTTCCATATATCTAGGACCAATTCCTGATGGAGTTCATGTGGCTGCTTCCTGAAGGTTGTCAATGTGAATGTCCTGAGGATAGAATGGTCTCAGAGTCACAGTCTCTGGTGGACTCTCAGGAGCTGTACAGATGCCCTCTTAGCTCCCTATTCTTTCCTTGACTGAGGAAGATTTCTCTTCTTCAAACACAATCTTGACTATGTGCTCTAGTCTGTACAATTTACTGGGTATTGTGCTGTCAAAACCTTTTATTTGACTAAAATTTTGAATGATGCTACTTGGTATTTTGTTAGAATATAAATACAGTTCTCAACTCCCAAAATGATTTCATTAGCATTTAGTAAATTTGAATGGCATAAGGTGCAGAAAGAAAATGTGCTTTTAAAAAGCTTTCTGACTTTGAAAGTTCAGAGTTACTGGAGTGTTTTTAGAACACAATCCCTTGGCAAATTGTGCGCATTAGCAGCTTTATACTGGCACAACATGAATGAGCAAGCTTTAAATTTTATTCTGACCAAATAATGTAAAACTCTATGCAATTTCTGAAATCCAAAGCAAAGGAATTCATATTACTGTGCTTTAGCAAAACAAAACATTTATTTTAGAAATAGCCTGAATTCTGATATTCTCCCTCAGGATCTTCCTATAGTTTCCATTTATGTGATGAGAAGTTGAGTTATTGTCACAAGATTGATGGAGTTAAAACAAACTATCCCGTATCAGCCTGTATGTATACCAACACACATATGTAGAAGGAGGAAACTTCCTATCACATCTTCAATCATCATTTCTCTAATGGTTACTTGAGGAGACTCTCGGGAGAAAGAAGACAAAGTGTAAATCTGAAAGTGTCAACATCTCGAAAAATGTTTTGAACCACAGGGAACTGTACTTACTCAATGATGAGAATTGCCAGCCTTGCAGAAAGAGTCAGTAAGGGCTGCTTCTGACAGTTTATGCAACATCCTTAGACTCAGGGTCACTTATGTTTTCAACCATAGCATTTCTTCATTGAAAATGGTTTCATCTTGTTCATACCATTCCTCTACCCTACCTTCAAGTATACCTGCTGACCCTACTAGTATTACAATGAATCATTTTTACTGCAGGAATTCCTTATGTAGGTATGAAACCAACACCTTGAGAGAGTAGATTTGAGAATAGACCTAAGGCTGTGAATGCCATCTGCTGAATTATTGCTAATGCATAATTTTTTTCCAGATTAATATATGGAGACTCCCAACCATGGAGTACAATTGTGGAGTACCTTTGAATCTCACAAAGCTCAAAATCATGATGGAGCAAAGACATTCTTTCAGTGTATAATTACGCCATTAATCATGTCATTTTTATCAACTGTTTTATTAAATTAAAAAACTTTAAATATTTTGCAATATTTTTCTTTCATAGCTTATCCTCAGTCCTTTACTATGTGGTTCTAAATCACACGTAGTTAAAATAAATCTGCTGAGGCCAGGTGTGGTGATGCACACCTATAGTCCCAGGGACTCAGGAGGCTAAGGCAGGAGGGTTACAAGTTCCAAGTCATCCTCAGCAACACAGTGAGGCCCTAACAAGTTATAGAGACACTGCCTTTCAATAAAAAATAATTTAAAAAAAGGGCTGGGAATGTGACTCAGTGGTTGAGTGCCCCTGGGTTCAATCCATTGTGCCAAAAACAAAAAAAAATCTGCTGAATTAGATTTTGTCTTGTCTTTTTGTCTATTTTTCAGCCATGGTTGTTTCTTCAGATAGTAAATACAAATATGCCTAATCTAAAATAGTGAAACTTTAGAAAATCTTGGAAAACATGTAACAACAATCTCAAAGTTCAAGTATGTTTTCCATGAATATTTTATTTCTTTAACTTTTTTCTGCAAACAACAAAATAAATACCCATATACACAAGTAATCTCTTTCCCTCTTCTTAAATATCTTAAAAAATGTGCACTTCTGGAAATCCAGAACTGAGTTACAAAGCAATGTAGTAATTTGGCTTTAAAATTAATTCAACATCCTATAAGCAGAAACGTACATTTGAGATATGTGGCAACTTGATGAAAAAGTTAGTTAACAGTTTCATAATATCTTTAAAGTTTTAAGGACAACATGTCAGAACTGCAGTCTTTCAAAAATCTAGTTACTATCATTCACATTAAAGATTCGTAATAGCTTGGTTGGTAGAGTGCCTACCTCACAAGCACAAGGCCCTGGGTTCAATCCCCAGCACTGTAAAAAAAAAGAAAAGATTCGTAACTTTACTTCAAGTATATCGATTTCTTTGATTCATCTATGTGATGAGAAATTGGGTTAGTATCAGAAGAAAGAATTACTTAACACCAAATAAAACAAAAATAACCCAATCAATAAATGGGCTAAGGAACTGAACAGATATTTCACAGAAGAAGAAATACAATTGATCAACAAATATATGAAAAAATGTTCAACATCTCCAGCAGTTAGAGAAATGCAAATCAAAACTACTCTAAGATTTCATCTCACTCCAATCAGAATGGCAATTTTCAAGAATGCAAGCAATAATAAATATTGGCGAGTATGTGAGGGAAAAGGTACACTCACACATTGCTGGTGGGACTGCAAAATGGTGCAGCTACTCTGGAAAGCAGTATGGAGATTCCTCAGAAAACTTGAAATGCAACCACCATTTGACCCAGCTATCCCACTTCTCGGTTTATAGCCTAAGGACTTAAAATCAGCATACTATAGTGACGCAGCCTCATCAATGTTTATAGCAGCTCAATCACAATAACCAAACTATGGAACCAACCTAGGTGTCCTTCAACACATGAATGGATAAAGAAAATGTGGTATATATACACAATGAATATTACTTAGCCTTAAAGAAGAATTAAATTATGACATTTGCAGGTAAATGGATGGAGCTGGAGAATATCATGCTAAGCGAAATAAGCTAATCCCTCAAAACCAAAGGCTGAATGTTTTCTTTGATATGCATATATTCATTCACAATTAGGAGGGGAGGCTATGGAAGATAGCCTCGGATTAGGCAGAGGGGAGTGAAGGGAAGGGAGGAGATATGGTGGTAGAAGGATAGTACAATGAATTGCACATTATTACCCTGTGTGTATATGTGATTACACAACTGGTGTGATTTATATCATGTATAACCTGAAGAATGAGCAATTGTACTCCATTTATGTAAGATGGGGCAAAATACATTCTACTCTCCCAGCAGTTGGGAGGCTGAGGCAGGAGGATTGCAAGTTCAAAGCCAGCCTCAGCAACTTAGCAAGGCCTTAAGCAACTCAGTGAGACCCTGTCTCTAAATAAAATACAAAATAGGGCTGGGGATGTGGCTCGGTGGCCAAGTACCCCTGGGTTCAATCCCCAATACCAAAAAAAAAAGAGAAAGAAAGAAAGAAACAATAAGATGCAGGGTACCTTAGAGTCTCAAAAAGCTCAAAGTCATGATGGAGCATGGGCTCCATCACTGATTTAGAATTATCAGTGTACAATTAGGCCATCAAACTTGTGTACTTTAGCAATTATATTATTAAATTAAAAAAATTAAAATATTTTGATATTTTTCTTTTACTGTTTATCCTCAGCCCGTTTCTATCTGGTTCTAAGTCACACATAGTTAAAAAAAAAAGTCCACTTAGTTAGCTTTGGTCTTTCGTTGTTTTGTCTGTTTTACAGTCGTGGTTATTTTTCCAAATAATAAATAAAAACTTACCTAATCAAAATTAATGAAAATGTTGGAAACCTAAAAGTTGAAAAACATGTAACAATTATGCAAAACTATAAAATACTCCCATTTATCTTTTTTTTTTGTTTCAAATAGCATTTCAATTCAGTTTAATGGATGAATTCTGTTTCCCAGGTAGATACAAATTAAATATAAAACATGATGTATTTTTTCTTATAAGTCTATAAAATATAAAATCAGTTTAATGGATGAATTCTAACTGCTTCCCAGGTAGATACAAATTAAATATAAAACATGATGTATTTTTTCTTATAAGTCTATAATATTGTGGGGAAGGCAAGTTATGTGCAGACAAAGCAGTGAAAGAACATGAAATTGCTAAGATTTGGTGAAAAATAAATAAGAGAAACACAAACCTGATCATTCTCTTTACCTACAGTAATTCATAAACTGTATTGCTGAGATTGAAAGTGGGAATTGCCTGGCCTGAAGCTAGCCATAGTCTCCAAAGAAGAGCATTATTCACATGATTCCATTGTATTTCTGTGTGGAAAATAAAAAAAACTATAAATAATTTTCCAACAAAAGATTGGTTTCTGTAAAGGGGCAAGATGAAGCAGGATTTGGAGTCAAGTGGGTGGAAATTGAGGAAGCATGCAAGGTGCAGGATGGTGAAGCACTCACATGTACGAGCAAAGGGCTCTCTGCCTGCTCTTCAGTGGAGGGGCTCAAAGGAGTGTTTTGAATGAATCAGTGAGTCAGCTTTGTGATTTATGTGATCATAAGAATGAAAATGGATACACAGCGTCAATGCACATTATTTGCATTGAGCTAATGTAGTTTTTTTTTTTCTAAAATTCCTATGCTTAGAAAAAAAAAAAAAAAGCCCTCTCAAATTCTACAGACATAAATTCAAGATAGAATGGCTATTTACCTGAAGCCCTCAGAACGGGGAGATTTTGTTTTTCTATTGAAAAAGTGAATTTAATGCTGTTTGAATTTTTAAATGATGAGATATTTAAATGAAATATCCCCCCTGACCCAAGCCTTTGCCATGCAAGGGAGAAGCAGGTAGGTGAAATAAGACATTTAAACACATGGAGACCTTACACTGCCTAATTTTTGTTCTAAATATAGTGAGAAAAACTTTTCTAGCTCTGACTGGTTTTGGTTTTGCCACAGCATTATGCAAAGTTTTTAAAGAAATGTTGAAAATAGTTTTTCACTATCTTTATGTAACCCAAATGAATTCCCTCCAGTATTGACATGGCATGCAATTTCTGTTGTGGTTAAATTACTTTAAAATGATATATGAGAAAAATAAAAAATATAAAATCCTAAGTGTAGGTTCTTTAGTAAAGAAAAAAGATGGCATAAGGATTTCTTTTAATAATTTTCTTTTCTGAGCAGATTTTTAAAATGTTACTTCAATTACAAGTTTTCCTTACCATATCGCCTTATAATTTTCTTATGTTTAATTCCAAACTACTTTAAAAATCAAGAAATTGTTCTTAAAATGATTCTTGTTGAAAAATGGAAAGCAAAATCCTCCCCTCATAATAATGTATAATAATATATGTTAGCTAATAAAGGAAGTCAGAATTCTGTGCTGTATTTGTCCAGCCTGGTAGCTGTGGGCTCTTCAATTGCTTACCTTAGAGCTTCAGTTTCCTGATCAATAAAACAAAACTATTGAAGAAGAAATGATCCTAAAATATTTCTATTTTTTTTTTCCAATTACTCCTAAGAGTCTCCTTAAACCAAATAATCTTCTTGACATTGGGAGAAAACACATTTCAT
This sequence comes from Glaucomys volans, assembly GCA_020662805.1. Taxonomy (NCBI): domain Eukaryota; kingdom Metazoa; phylum Chordata; class Mammalia; order Rodentia; family Sciuridae; genus Glaucomys; species Glaucomys volans. Next base: position 1,459,134 of record JAJEJO010000513.1, on the reverse strand, counting down.
CATTTCACTTCATGCTACTTCCATCCCACCATTTGGATTTTGTCTGAGTTAATTATTCCCACAGCATATTGACTGGCTCTCTTTGAAAGTACCTATGGTCTCCTGCCTTATTTAAAATTTATTTTCACTACAGTTGCACTTTCGGACCATAGAGGGTAAGGACTTCATAGTTCCAGGATTTTCATGGGTAGAGCAGCATTAGAGAGATACTAAGGGCATTTGCAGGGTAGAGTCATGCACAGCCAGGGGTTCAAGTTCTTTGCTACCCTAGACCGCAGGTTGTTTGAGGATCAAGACTCTATTTATCTCAAAGATGGCCCAAGCTAAACGCAAGGTTTTGTATATGGTGGGCTTTCACTAAATAGGTATATTCACAGATGCAGAATGAATAAATGAGTGAAATTTATCATCCTTTATTTGGCATTTAATTCCTATTCAGATTTGAAGTGAAAAACAAGTTCATACAACAGGTTCCATTGCTGAGGTAGACAATGTCTCTCTGAAAACAAATTTTATGAATCTGCACCCACTGACAATAAATGCAGACAGATAAGGACTCGTGGTACAGAGAATGATAAGGGAAGAAAGAAAAAGAAGAGGAAGTCCTGAAATTTGAGACTGCAATGCTGTTGTTCTCTCAGGATTTAATTCTTTTTGATTTTTTATTTTCCTGTTTCAGGTGTTTCTAGTGAAAGACTGAAACTAGGTAAAAGTCTATCAGATTTTCCTTTGTACTCTTTTAAAACAAAAGGGAAAAAAATCCCTTTTGTTATTAAGAAAATATTTTGAAAGAAAAAAATATCCTTTCAACTAAAATATATTTTACAAAAAAGAAATATTGAAGGACTTTGGAAACTGATGCCCACATCTATGATAAATTATTCAGTTTGAAATGAATGCAACCAAGTACATTTTAAAATAATTGTCTAAATCTGAAATTAGAATATCATAAGATTTAAAGGATTTCCTTATCTTATTGCTTCTATTAGAGTCCCAGATCATGAGCAGTTTTCTAGATGAATCTAAGCCTTATTCAGTTATAGCTATCTACAGATAACCTTGAATTAGTGGCAGTCACTCAACACATTTGTCTGCGTTCCTACTATGTGTGAGACTGACCGTGTACTCAATGCTGGTATAAAAGAGAATCTTTGCATTTTTGGAACATTTATCCAAATGGAAGGAAATCACATAAATGATACAAAAATGGAATTCAATGTTGTAAGCTGTTAAGTGCTAGAGGAGAAAAATACAGCAAGGACGTGGGATAGGAAGTTCAGATAATTAGCTGGTATTTTAAATAGAGGTATAAGACCAAACTGAGAAGATGACTTCTGAGCACACATTGAAGTGAGGAAGAAAGTCCTCTGGCATAATATTATAATATTTGGAGATAGAATGACATCTATTCCTACATCTATCTCCAGATATTATGTTGGAATGTCACAAGAATAGAGAAGAGTCACTATTATTTCTTTATTTACATACTTTCATTTGTACATCTTTATGGGTTCCATTATGGTAACTCGACATATGTACACAATGTTTTAACAAGGAGTCAAAAGCTCTATATAGAGACTAAAATCCCTTGGTTACTAGAGAAAAATTTGGGAAGAAGCATGCAATAGGCTACTTTCCCTCCTATCTGATTTTGTTGTTATTGTTGTTTGTTTGTTTTGTTTTCTTATCCTGGACTCGTAAAACAAAGAGCTGAGCCCCTGCACAAAAGTAAACCGAACTCCCCCATGCTGTGTTTGTTTTTTTTTTTTCCTTGCTTCCTTTTTGCTTGCCTGCCTTCCTTCCTTCCTTCCTTCCTTCCTTCCTTCCTTCCTTCCTTCCTTCCTTTCCTTTTCTGTACTTAACCTCTGAAGCAGATTCCCAGCCCTTCTTATATTTTATTTTACGATGGGTCTCCAACAGGAGGCAGGACCTTGCTAAGTTGCTGAGGTTGGCTTCAAAGCTGGGTTCCTCCTGCCTCAGCTTCTGGAGCCACTGGGATTACAGGCAGGTACCACCAATGCCCTGCTCCCATGCTGTTTTTCATGCTTTTTCTTTATAGACACCTAAACAAGGGCACTGAGAAAGCCAGAATCTTCAGAAACTTGTGGATTAATCTATTTGGGCTTGCCACTAATGCAATATCATAAGGACATTGGAGGATACCTTAACAAGAGAAAATACCCCAGGGATAAGAATAAGTAAAGTAAGCATGGTATAATGTGGTATGTCTTTATAGATACATACCCCCGTGTCTACATATGAACGTATATATAGAAATGTACAAACTTTGAGACAAGCACATATGTGTGAAGGAGCTAAAACTCTCTCTGGTTGTGGAATTATAGGCAATTTTTAATAGGTATTCTTTATCATAATCTTCTGCAGTTTTCCAAATTTACGTAGCTCACAATTTCAATTTTACCAGTAGGGAAAGTAACCTTTTTAAATGATATGTTGTATTAACCAGTTTTTGTGCTTTTTTTTTTTTTTTTTTTTTGCTTTTTCCCTCCACAGAGAACAAAATGTGTGAATCGAACAAGAGTGTCTCTCAACTGCATAAATCCCTCAAAGCTGAAAAAAACTTCAAATCAAATAGCTTCTTCCCAGCCTTCCAGCACCAACAAGAGATGCACAAGGAGCTGAGGTCGAGAAGCATGTGCATGCTACTGTGCATAGACTCGTCCCCAAGGGGGTAATTCAGAGGACACTCAGCCTGCGAACATGGAACACAGATGTCCTGATTTCTTAGACTGTTTGCAACATTTAAATGCACTTGGCAGTCTAAGCACATAGATTCTTTCTGAAGGAGGTTTTCTGCTGAAGGTTATGCTGTGCTTTCCATTAAAGCATAAATCCGTTGGCTGTTTGTTAAGCTTCTTGTACAATGAAATCAAAGCAGTCGTCAATGGATATGGCTCCCCAGAAAATGTAAACTGGCTTCCCCACCCCAAGAGGAATGGATTAAATAATGTAGGAGATTTTGCACATGCTCTCCACACACAACATCTCACTTTGAAAGGGAAATTTTGACTGCAATACTTTTCATTGCACCTGCCAACTTTCTCTCTTCTACTAAAAACACAAATTCCCATTGCACATCGAAGAATAAGTAATGACTCTAAAGTGCCCAGAATATGTTCACAATAATTGATATTTCATTCTCTGGTGCCAGGGATGCATGGACCGAGCACTTTATGGGGAAGGCTCAGGAATGTGCTTTTGTCCCTTTGGTATCCTGCCTGGACTAAGCTTTCCCACAGTCAGCAGGGGACGAGTGCAACCTGACCACACAGGAGACAGCACCCCACAAGGCTCAGGAGTACCAGAGTCTTGCGCAATATATCGCAATATCCAAGTTCTCTTTGGGGAGATAAAAATATAATAAAGCGAATGCCTTGGTAGGGGGGAATATTTGTTTTTTCCTAAAGAAATCAGATCTACATTAATAAGAGTACCCTGAATGGAGATTAGACTCAGAGCTTAGCATATATCTAAATATCCTTTAAGCATTTATATTTATTGGTATAAACTGTTTCTTCTCTCTACCAAATTTTTCTTGAACATTATATTTTACATCAGAATGGGGTTTTGATTAAATTAATATTTTAATAAAGTACCTTTGTGTAGACTTTCCATATATCCTTTGAAAAAATAACTGTAAGATAGACACTTCCTTAAGTGATTTTACCATGATTAATATTATCTTAATGATGAAAGACAATAAAAGATGAAAAGTCAAAATGATCCTTCAGTAATGTGAAGGTTAGTGTATAATATCACGCCTTTCTTTAAATAGTGGAGTATGAGCCGGGCGTGGTGGCGCACGCCTGTAATCCAAGTGACTTGGGAGGCTGAGTCAGGAGGATCGCGAGTTCAAAGCCAGCCTCAGCAACTTAGTGAGGCCCTGAGCATCTCAGTGAGACCCTGTCTCTAAATAAAATACAAAATAGGGCTGGGGATGTGGCTCAGTGGCCGAGTGTCCCTGAGTTCAATCCTTGGTTCCCCCCAAAAATAAATAAATAAATAGTGGAGTATGGAAGGATGGAGGTTTTTATCATTATATGACTGTTTTATTTTTTTATGAACCAGACTTTATTAATTATTTTTACTAATTTAATTTTTGTAGAAATTTTAAAGCTTCTTGTGAAAATATTTTACACCAAATGTAAGTTATAAACATTTAAGAACAAAAATAAACACTTGGTGGTAACCTTAAAATGTAGTTAGTGGCAAATTAGTTTTATGCATTGATTAATTGTTTGATAAATAGCATTTTCTACAACCTTTGCTTTTTTATCTTCCCAGTTTTTCCCTCTCTTTACATCCTTACACTGCTATGTTTTCCCAAATCAAAGAATAATGTGTAGAAGATTCGCCCCAAATATCATGAATTAAAAATCAAAGTGACTAATTCTTGTCTTTCAGAGGTATATCCAGTTATCAACCCTAGAGAGTTCAAAAGCACTCCTTGGAACAGGAAGTGAACAAACAACATCAAAAAAGAACATGATGTTTGCTATATCTGTTTCTTCATAACAGAAGGTGCATGATTTTATCTGCTTCCTACCAAGACATCTCAGCATTCTGATTTCAAGGACCTGCTTTTGCACAAATGCCAGTGTTGTCAAGTAACATCCTATGGAAATACAATCACGTTGGCATGTGGACGATGTATCTTAAGCACAGTTGGAACCACTTTCCTAAGTTCTACTTTCAAGATCAATCCCTATCCCTACTATTAGGTTCTAATATTGCTTTCTCTGGTCAAAGCGAGTTCAGTGGGCCACACCAAGATCTCATTAGTGCTCATTCCACTTTCAATGATCTAACTTCACCATGTTAAATTTATCCACCAGTCTTTTCCTACAGGCTACTCAACCAAGCCTGAGTATATACCCAACTAATTTACCAGTCCAGCCACGTATACTGTGCTATGACATCTAATTCTTGGATTTCAAGCCTTTGTGAGAGAGCATTTACCAGTACACAGTGTTAAACAGGGGAGCAGAATAGCCAGAAAAACAGAGGCCAGTTATAGGTGGAGGGATGGACATTAAGTAGCTGTCATGGCAGTTTATCTGAAAACTGATGGCTGATGTTGTAGAGCAGGAAATAACCTCTAGCAAAGGCAGAACAAGATAATGCAAGTCTGAGAACAGGCATTATATGATATTGGAATTGATTTTATCCATTATGAATTTCAAAAATCAGATGTGTAATTATTGAAATTGGGGGAGCTATAAAACATCTTGACAAAGGATCACCTTTTTTCCTATCACCCAATTGTGACTTACAGAATAATAGCAATGATACTGACACTAGGTCACCAGTTCAAACCAGTATAGATACTTCTACTCCATGCATTTCAACCAAGTCTGTGTTTTTCCATCAATATTTTATAAAATTCAATGGATAAAGCTAAGGTTGCATAAAATTTTACTCCTCTTACAAGTAATTAAAAAATCAACCATTTTATTTTTTATTACTGTAAATTCTTGATGTTAGCTTAGGGCTTTTATTTTCCTTCATTTACTTTATTAATTGTACTGATATGTTTTAGCTATGTGTCAAATTTGTGCTAGTCATTGGTGATGTAAAAGTAAACAAGGTAGGTGAGGACCCCACTTTCAAGATTCAACTAGTCCAACGGGAAACAAACATTAGTCAAATACTCACAGGAAAATATCATTGGAAATTTTGTCAAGTCCTATTATCATTAATAATAACATTTCTTGAGGGTATGATTTGTATCAGACACTTGTATAAATACTTCAACAGTATTGACTAATTTAACCCCCACTGCCACCTTATCAGGATATTCAATTATTATGTTCTTTTTATAGGTAAAGTATTGGAGGCTGGAGAGATGAAATAATGTAGTTTAAGAACTAAGAATCAAGTGGCAGAATGGATATGGACTCTAGGAGATTTTAATATTTTTTTAAAAAGCATGCTATCACAATGTATTAGTCAGCTCTTACTATGGTATGCTGAAGTAACAAATATACACTGCTTCAGTGGCTTGTGATAATAAAGATTTATTTATTTACTGCTCAATTTAATGTATTATATGAGTCAATAGCTTTGTGTCCTCCTTTCTGGAATACAGGTCCAAAGAGTGCTCCTTTCTTAGCTGTATCAGTTTTAAAGTCTTTGTGTGGACTTGATGTCATTACTTCCACTTATATATAATTGTGTAAAGCAAGGCTCAAGATAAAATTAGACATCGATGGGGTAAAAATCATTCTCCTCTGTAGAGTAAGAAGGGAGGGATTTTTCCAGGATGAGTCTAGAAGTTTGAGTATATTTTGAAGAAATAATAAATGCAATCTATAATAGACATGTGAAAGGGTTTCTGGGAGTCCTGGGAAATACAAGATAGCCATCTCAGTAGTGTTCTTATGGAGGAGATATGTTAGCTAAAGATGGTGATCCACAGGTAACATCCCATGTGGGGGAACAGCAGGTACAAATGTTATGAGATGCTTGCTTGTCTTGGAGAACAAAAAGGAATTGATAGAAATAAAGACAGAGAATGGGGAGACTGCCCTTGCAGGCCTCTTTAAAGATTTGGGCATTTATCCCAAAGGGGAACTACTAAATGATTTTAAGCAAAGGGAGTGAGATAATCACTCCCTGGTAATTCTGGCTGCTTTACAAAAGAATCATTCCAGTTGAGCTTCACTTACTTAGATATCTCCTTATCCCCCTGATTTTCTGAATAGTGTTGTCTTAACTGTATATGAAATGAAACCGGTACTGGTTTTTGTTTAAGCTGCTCTTGGAAGAGCTCACTATCAGATCCAGAGATACAATGAGCTCAAACAGTGGCTTCCTCATCGCCCTCCCAGGGAGCAGTCTATACCCTTGTCATTGTCACAGTCCAGGATCCCTCTGTTCATGGAGACCTGTGTCCTCCCTCATCTTCCTAACGGGATGAAAGGGAGCCAGCAGTGTCAGCAAGTCTGTGCTGAAGCCCTTCCCCCTTTTTCTTAAGGAGTGAAGCTCAGCGGGGAATTGTAGCAGTTTGGGATTGGGAATATGTGCAAATTACTTCTAAATAGAGCATTCAATTTGGAAAAGGTGCAGCAGGCACTTCAGATGTTTTCAGCAGAAGTAAATGCCCTCACCTGGTTGTCGTGGCAACCATGTTACACTCTGATGTGAGCTCAGGTCTGCCTTAGGCATTCTACAGAGAATTGTGCTGACCCCAAAAGGGTGTGTGGTTTATCCTAGCCTGGCTTCCTGCTACTGGTAATGTAGGGCAGTTTTGACTCCAACTGTTGCCATCAACTGCCAGATGCTGGTCAATTAAGAGAAAATAAACAAACAAAAGGAAAAGCACCCACCATATGTTTCTCACTAGTTCAGATGCTGGAAAAGCTGTCAGTCAATACTTCTCTCTGCTGTGGAAAGTACACTGTATCTGTCAGGGTGCCACCGGTTTCTATGACTGCTCAGCACCCATATTCCAAATTCCACTCCATGTTATGTGACCCAAAGTGGCCCAGTGTGGCTGATGATCTCCTGAGTGTTTATTCAGGAAGCTGCTTCCTGATAAAATTCTTATTTGTCTGTTGTGCTCTAGGGTCACATCATTCACACAAGATGAAGACAAAGTGTGAGGTGTTCACAACTGAGGGGTTTCGTGGAGCAAGTCAAGTGTGGAAGGGTTTAGTTCAGCTTCTGCTCAGACTCCATATGCCATGAGCTACAACCAGCCATGTGGCTACACCAAAATAATAGAACAGCTGAGAAGCGGTGCACTGTGAGTATAGGAAACAGAAGAAACAAATTTGGAGAACAGGTACATCTCCACCACCTACACTACTTCTTTAATCTTAAAATTTGAGGGTAAAACAGTAATTTTGTTGTATTTACTTCATTAAAATTGAAAACAATATGGGCGGGATAAGATTTTCAGGAACAATCATTTTCTGTTTCCACTAAACTTTACTAAAGGTATTCTTTGGGTGGGCCTCATTCTTACTATTGGAAATACATTCAGTTAGTTTGTTTTCCTTGTTTATGTAACAACACACCACGGTTTGTAATTTCTGGAATCCAGATTGAGAGTACAGAGTCTGAGTAAAACTTTTAAACATCAAAGAAGAAATAATCATTATTCAGTATTAAAAGATGAGGTTGCAACATCCTTTCTGGGAGTTTTTAGTGCATTGTATACTGATACATGAACAAAACCTGGATTATTACCTTAAGTGAAGATGATTGCCAATACTTTCTAAGTTAAAATTGGTTCTTTAATTAACATTGAACATTAAGAGCTCATTAAACTTTGGAACATTGTGGACTTTAGGTAGTTAGGCCTAAGTTAATTAAAATTTCACTTTCCCCATTTTACCACAATATTGACCATCAGATTTACATGCATGGGAGGTTGAGAAAGAATTGGATTACCTTCTCTGCACCATGATCTCGAGTAGTTTTCCTTGAAAATCACTTAAAATTACACTAATTATAAGTGGCTGTTATTTTTCTCAATATCTATCACTTATTTATTTTTTCCAACACATATTTATTTTCTAAATGGCTGTTCTGTTCAAACACTCTATCAGGTAATACGAAAATCGGAATAAATAAATGGACTATTCCCTGACCTTGCAAAGTTCATGCTCTATAGAGGCAGAAAGGTATTACACAAGGAAAAAACCCACACACAGTTAATTAACAACTATTTGATACTCTTCGTAAGGAACCAGACTGCAGTGCTTGTGTGGAATTGGGAAAGCAGTCTTGGTTCGTATCAGTAGCAGTGAACTGTAAGAGAAGGTCAAGTAAGTTGTGGGAGTATTTCAGGTGCTGCTGGAACAAAGGCTGGCTGGTTCAGAGGGGCAGAACAGAGCAATGTGATGAGGGGGAGGGAAAGAGACCTAAGAAAAACCATGGGGACATTGGATAAATCCACATGAAGCAGGGACATAACAGGATTTTGGACTTGCTTCTGACAGTGTGGGGCAGCCTGTCAGTTATAACTGGGAAAGATGACAGTGGCTGTTCTTTAGCTAATGCAATTGAAGGGTGCCAAGGAGGAGGCAGTAACTTTTCCTCAGACAAAAATTGATCACAATAAATACTAAGAGTTCACTGGAAAAGAAGAAAGGGGGGAAAGGAGAGAGAGATAAAGGGTAGAAGACAGGCTTGATGATTATAGGCAATGATGCAGGAAGTGGACAGAAGAAGAAGTAAAGGAAAATGGTGAACAACACAAAGTAAACCTCAGTCTGGCCTCACCTCCCCCGCTGTTAGCACATGGGTTTTCTCTTCCCTCCAGTGCTAAACTGCTTCCAGAAAACAACTAAGTAGGCTTTAAACCATCTTTCTTGTTCGCTTCTGAAATAAACAAATTGAGGACCAATTAGCTCAGCTTTCTTTGGTTCTCATCTGTCCATCCTGGGGTTCCCCAAATTCACCTGCTCAGTGCAGTTTATTAGGTCAAACATGGAACAGGAAATGTGCTTGGTCTTCGGAAACAGGAAAAGGACAGGCAGGGTGTCTTCACTCATTGGTGTTATAGTTCGAGGGTCGCCAGGCTGCTTCTACTGAGACAGTTTCATTCAGTTACCATTTTATTCCAGGCCAGTTATGGCATTTGAAATGAACAAAGTGTACATGTTGGGACCCATCCATCCATTGCTTTCAACAAATTGACCAAGGAGGAAAGTTGAAGTCCAGGTGTTTAATGTGATTGAATTGGTTAGAAAGAACACCCACCTTACTCACCAAATACACAAAATGAAAACACTTATCTTTAACTGTATGGAATGTACAAAACAACCTAGCTGTCATTTTGAATCAAAATGTCCTTTTGCCTTCCACATTTTAGGTGCAAGTATCCACTCTCTCATTGAGTATTATCCAACTTCTTTCCTTTCTCTTCAAATTCTCCATTACAGATACTCCTCATCTTTAATTTTGCTCCACCAGGAAATGCCCTAAAACTATCTAAGACAGTCTTCATTTCATCATCAGTTCTCAAGACAATAGTTTTTATTTTCATTGTCTAATTCTTACCTACCATTGTCTAGTTTGTCTATTACAATCTGATTCATTCTTCCACATAAACCACTGTAAATAGCTCAGATAAACAATGACCCCTAATTATAAAATCTGCTGGGGGAATTTTTTTCTTTTTCTTTTTATTTGTGGTGGGTACCAGAAATTGAACTCAGGGGCACTTGACCACTGAACCACATCCCCAGTCCTGATTTGTATTTTATTTAGAGACAGGGTCTCACTGTATTGCTTAGTGTCTTGTTTTTGCTGAGACTGGCTTTGAACTCGTGATCCTCTTGCTTCAGCCTCCCAAGCTGCTGGGATTACAGGCTTGCTCCAACATGCCTGGCCTGCTGGGCAATTTTAATCCATATTTTACTTGATCTCTGCTGGCTGGACAAACTCAGCCTCTCCCTCCTTTGTGAGTTTCTGAAACACGTCTTCTTTTTAGTAGCACTGATTGGCTCTCAGTCTTCTCTAATGGTTTCTTTTTTCTGGACAATTTGTAAAGCATTTATTGCTCTTAGGGTCTCATTTTTACCATACACTTTTCTCACCTGTTAGTCCTCCATTGGTATTTTGAAATATGATTTATGATTCATGCATATGATTTTGACTCTCAAATTGTTATCCGTGGTTTCTGCTTCTTTACAGAGTTCCAAATTCATGCACACAAATTTGTATTAGACCTATCTCTCAATCACTCAAAGGTTAATAAAGCCTAGCCAGCAGTGGTGGCACACACCTGTAATCCCAAATGGTTCAGGAGGTTGAGGCAGGGGAATTACAAGTTCAAAGGTAGCTCAGCAACTAAGCAAGACCTTAAGCAAGTTAGTGAGATCGTTCTCAAAATAAAACATTAAAAATGAAATAAAAATTAAAAAGAATGGAAAATATGGCTCAGTGGTTAAGAACTCCTGGGTTCAATCCCTGGTACCAAAATTAATAAAGCCCAAACCGAACCCAACTCACTCTATGTTATATTCACGAATTCACCATTTACTAATGCCCTCACTGAAGGAAACTCAGCTCTCCATTCTCTCCATCCACATCTAATTGGTTGATAAGCATCATTGATTTTATCTCCTAAATATCACCAAGTCTCTTCACTGCTTTCTGGGCTTCAGCTTTATCAGGGCTCTTCATCTTTCCCTGGCTGGTTCCAACAACCTCTAATTTGCTCCAGTCTTCAGTGGCTTGTTCTCACTTTCAGGATGAATTCCAAGCTATTTGACATGGCAGTCACTCTTCACTGTCTGGCCAAGTCTATCTCTTCTTTCTCTTCTCCAGTTACAGACTCTACGAGTTCGCTTGCTTTGTAACCAGAATTGCAGTTTCAGTTCTTAGACAAACATCACCTTCTTCTCTAGGAAGCTTCTCTTGCTTGTTTCTTGGGGGCAGTCACCCTTCTCTTCCTTTTAGTGCCCTCAGCTCTGTGTATGATTTTCTTTTACATCACTTAGTGCACTGGAATAAGTAGTCTCCATGTTTGTCACCTATCCGGATTTGGGGATTATGTAAAACATTTCATTCATATTTGTTTTCCCAGTACCTTAGTGCAACCTAAAGCTAAATGGTATTATTTATTGAGAATGAAAACAATTTAGATAAACAAATTAATTAAAAATGTGAGTGCTGCATTGATCATCTGTGGTCTATTATTTTATGATGTTAAAATGTTAAAGAATTTTAATTAGACAGTTTGCTTACATTATTGCAAACTTGAAAGTAATTCCAAAATATGGAATGTATATTCTCAAGACTATATTAAAATACTTCAGATGTTAACAATCCTTCTTTCACTGTTCAGAGTTCCCTTCTTTGTGCTTTAAAGAAAGTCTCTAAGGGTCAGAAGCTGATGACAAGGATAACTGCTGAGTGAAAAAATGGCTTCTTTCTAAAAAAATGTTTTTCAGATCTTGATGAATCTTTATTTTATTCATTTATTTATATGTGGTGCTGAGAATCGAACCCAGTGCCTCACACATGCTAGAGAAGCACTCTACCACTGACCCAAAACCACAACTCCTCCCCACAAAACAGTTTCTTATACAGTTACTTAGAGTAAAAGTAAACACAAATTTTTCTGATACATTTTCTTCAACATATTTTGACAGTCCTTAAAAAATTCATACCACTTCACCCAGAAATTTTATGTCTAGAAATCCACCCTAAGGACCTAATCAGAGAGCACAGAAATATTCAGGTAGAAGAATTCACAACAGTATTACTATGTCTACAAATCTGATAAAAAGATTGGAGGGCAAGTCAGAAAGATGATAAGAGAAAATACCATTTAGTCATTTATGTTAACATTTTTAGGGGAGGAGAAATATAAATAAGCAATCAGGAAAGTGGGATCTGTAAAAATAAACAGTGTGTGATCTCACATCTCTTTAAGAAATTTTTTATAGTTTTAGAAATATATGCATGTGTGTGTATTTATTTCTATACATTATATATGGAAAATGTATAAGAGTACATATAATGATTTAGAATTATGGAAGTATTCATGAATTGTACTTAATCATATATTGATTTTATAATCTAGAAAGACAGCTGTGTAAGGAAGTATTTTGTTTTCAGTAAATCCATTTTGCGCCAGCTCACTTCTCCATGATTTCTTTTCAGAGAATCTGTTTGGACTCTGATGAAAGGTCGGCCTGCTGCATGACCCTGGATGGAGATCCCTAGGGTGGCTAGTACTGACTTTCTGCATAGAAATTAGAACCTTGGCAGAGAAGGTGCTTCACTCGTCATTTTGAAAAGAGGGTATTGATGGTGTTAATCAGTTAGCATTTGGAATACAGTGCTGTTTTAAAGAGAGGGGCAAAGGAACCCAAGGAGGAAGAGAGAATACATAGCCATGATGGGTTTAGAGCACAAAGCAGCCTCAAGAGTGAGCTGGCAGGGAGACAGCAGAGGACTGGAAGGATAGGGAGCTGGATGGCCATCAGCTCCTAAAATGGGGATGGAGCTGGGTCCCTTCTGTCTTCCTCTTTCTAGAGTTGTCATTTGAATGGCTATCTCTGTGCCTCAGTCCTCATGAAATACATGTCCTGTTGTGACAAATTCCCTGTTTATTTAATAGCACCTTAGTGTGTCACTCCTGTGTGCTATAAAATCATCCTTAGTAAAGTGAGTTTTTCCAGTTCCCTAGTGAAATGAGTTTTTCCATTTTATATAGGTAAGATATCAGAGTATGCTTATTAAAGATTCAATGACTCCTCATTTCTATTGATTTTGCTGACATTCATTTTATTTCTATCCTGACACCCCAAGCAAAGGACAAAGTACATGCTGTTCTCTACTGCTCTTTATTTCATCTATTTATTGACTTGGTACATATTTATTGAGCATCTATTTCATTCAAAGACCATGCACTGTGCTAGGTTCTTATGATACAAACATAAATAAAACAATCATTGTCCCTGATCTTATAGGTCTTACAGTTCAGTGAAGGAAAATAAATTCTACGCGCTAAAAATAAAGACTAAATTATATATTATTTACTACTAATAAATATTAGTCGGAGACTTTAGATATTCTTTAAATATTTCAAATGAATTCCATCATAATTTGCCTAAAATTAATTTCTGGGAAGAAATTCTGTCTCAATTTGATTTTTATGTCATTTGGGTAGAGTTTGCCACTCTAATTTTCCTTTTGATCACTGATAAGGGTTTCCATTTTCCTGTTCATAGAGTCCCAAAGAAAAGTGATCCATGAAATGTCACTAGGTACTATTTGAATGCTTCCCTCAAGATCACAGAACCTGGCACATGTTGCTGCTACCCACTACAGTGACCTCACCTGACTACTTCATAAGTTGTTGATAACATGGTTTTCTGTTGTGTGTTTGGTATTAGCATTGTGATGAGGGGCTTATTTAAAAATTTCTAACTTGGGCCTCCTCCAAATTTAGGAGACAGAAATGATGAAAAAAAGTGATTCATGTCTCTAGGAGATTGGGTAAAAATCGTGTGTACATATATGATCATCTGTGATGCAATTAAAAAACAGAGCTGATGGTACTAGAGATGTTGAAGATACATCATTATGTTCAGCTGGAGGGAGACAGCAAAATAACACTTCATTTGTACCTGTGCAGTGAACATTGAAAATTGTCCACTTAGCATCTGCAGCTTCCTTCTGTTGTCTTAACAGAATCCAAGATGTTTTGAAGAATTCACATTTTTTTCATGCATCCCACGTGTTGCCATAGGAAGTGGCCCCATCCAAGATTCCATAGATCCATCTTTCTTGCCCATTAGTAGTTCAGGAAAGTGACCCACAAATGTCCTTGTGCCACCAGAAAAAGGCTTCCTGAGGCCTCTTAGGAATGTTCTTCTCCTCCTTCTGGAGTGGTTTCTGGAAGTGGGCTTCTTTTTTTCAGGACGCTGCTGTATGTTAAAGCTGATTGCACACAGGGAAAAGGCTCCATAGAAAATCACAAGGAAATGTAGCCAAAGGCACTGTATTAGATCATCCTCAAAGACTACTTTTGTCTAATTTTTTAGGTAAGGTAAGTCAATAAATTTTCTTAGTGCACAAACTGGCTGCTTTTGTGTTTGCATACAAATTATCCTGAGGTTTTATATGTGGGTATAGTGCATTAGCACATCAATTAATTGACTACAGATCAGAGGAATACGTATCAATTAAGAAAAAGTATGGAAAAGGTGGGATTTTGAGTGGGGAAAGGTGTCCTTCACTTTTTCTCCTATATGCTTCTTTATGAACATATCATGGATATGCATTGCTTTGTGTTTAAAAGAATATATTAGAAATATTTATAAAATATTTTTCAATATTATAGTTTTTAACTTTTTCCTTGGAAAATTGCATTACCATATCTTTATTTCTAGTAAAATTGTAGATGAATCTACAAGAGAATCAATAGTGGTGAATATTTTGAGTTTGCCCAGTGGGCAGCATCTTGTACTGGGAAAGAGACAACAGCCCATGTCAGGAGACTTGGGTTTCTCTCAGGTAGAGCATAGAACCTCATATCTCTCATCTATGGAGAGATAAGTATAAATATTGACATCTATTCTATAGAAATTCCAGTCTTCTCCAAATCTTTTTGATTCTAACTTATATTCACATATGAAATAGTTGAGATTGAATACTGACTAAAGTCAAGGCAATGGACGAGATGAATTGGTGTTATTTCCAGAGATTCCAGAAGTGCTATGTCTTGTGGAAGCTGAAAAATGATGGGAAAAAGCACATGAAAACAGTTTCTTTCATTAATTCATTTCTTCTCAGGTAAAGGTTTTGCATTGCCTTTTGAAATAAAGAATGTTCAAAAAAATAACTGGAATGTTTTACCCTATTAAGTCACTTTTCTATTCCTTGATAGTTTTATGATTTCATCTCCTTTATGTGAGTTTCTTTCATCAGCTCAAAAACATATTCACTTATTTAAGAATTAATTCCACTTGTTTTCTTTTTTTCCTAATTTATTCTAAGTTCTTTAAAAAGAGAGAAAGTAAGTCCTGGAATTGACAAAGTTAACCCGGTGTTAATTGAAATACTTGTTCACTTACTTTATTATTCTATTCTTGCTCAGGATAAGTCCAATTAAAAAGTCTCTTACATGAGCAGAAAATATTAACATATTCCAATTGTGTTTTACCCTCATGTTATTTTATCATGTACAAAAGCATGCACATAGATTTGATTAAATATCCAAATAATTTCTGACCATAATGTAATTAACTTCTTTGTTGACTATTTGTTTTTAATTTGCACAAAATAATTGGTGCTAATGATTACTTACCAGATGATATTTTATTATCCTCAACTATCTCTTTCATACACTTTTTCTTAGGAATTGAAAATTCTTAAAAAATTGTTCTAAAGAAATAGTCTCCAATGCACAGACGATGAACTGAAAGTCTTAAGATGCTAATTATTTTTCCTAATTAGTTACCTAATTATATGACCAGTCAGTCCCAGATTTTATTAGAAAATGAGATTCATTCAATACTCTGGTCCCACCATACTCTTTGACCTCATATTTTCTAAAGCGGTATTCAATTTATTTTCTTACACAAAAAAGAAAAATGAAGTTAAATTATGTCCAGACATTTGCAAGTATTACTAAAATGTACTTGAAGTGAAAAAAATACAACTGTTTCAGTTAGTAATATTCTTGTATTCATAATTAGCACTCGTCTTGCATAGTAGCAGCACTGCCAAGATAGTCAGATGACAGGAGCAGAATATTTTATCTGGACTCCATTTAAGTTTTCAGATGACACAAAATTGTCTCAGACAATGATGAGAATGATTGATAGAAAGATGCCATAGACTTAGGGAAATAATATGATTGTCCTTTCATGTGATTAAAACCTGGCTCATGCAGAGCACACACAGAGTAGGGGAGGGCTGTACATCATTAGCAGGGCAAAAGGCCCAGGTCCAATATGGTGCCCAGTCACCAACAATACCACAAGACTAATGCCAAGATCCCATCTTTCCTTCAGGAAGTTGAGATTGTCATTGTCAAGTTGAATGGCATGGGATAAAGGAAGATCACACTCACCTGAATCATCTCAATTCCTTTTCAGACACTTAGAGGAATGCTCTTTCAGGAAAATAATGGAGAACCACCACTGGTATTGCAGGGAATTATAAATTTTGGTAGGAATCATGGATTTCTAAAGCGTTTCCTCCTTCAATCCACCTGAGGTATGAAACATCTACATAGCTATGCAAATTTATGGGATTTACATCTCCCTATTGTTATTGCTACTAAAAGCACTTAAGAGTACAGTTAGGATTTTCAAAATAATTATAAATTTTAAGGACTGTACAGTGTACTACTCTATTTCCTTAAAGTTAGTAAAAACAGCCATCTGTCTTTTTCCTGAGTCAGTAAAAATTGCCACCTTATAATAACTAAAGGAATAGTTTCCGCTAGGCTCTCTTTAATGGAAATTTCATTTAACCAGATGCTCATTCTCAGCATTGTGCAAGACATTTGTGCTGTTAACTGCATTAATCTATGTTCACCTATGAAGACTTGTCAAAATGCAGATTCTCAATCTCTGTTTGCTTTCTTGGTTTTGATGGGTGTCAGTGGGGGTAGATTTTAAACACCATGTTCTTCGTAGAGGAAATTCTTAAATAGTAATGCTGTGTGCAATGCTAATTTTTTTGAAAGTTTAAAAAAAAACCTCACTGTGCCTTATATAACACGATCTATTTATACTCTGTCACTAAGGAGAGTCAGCTGCATTTATGTTCAGGGTGAACTGCACAATTCATTTGCACCTTCTCATCCAATTGATGGCTTCGTGTTTACCCAACTGATGGACAACAATGAGTTAGATAATGAGAATTCTTCAGATGCAATAAAATGTTTTGAACTAAAACTCTCCAAGGTATAACACCAGAATTCTGGAACCCACCTCCACTATCAATTACAATATTAAGTTTCACCAGAGGAAATTATCACATGACAACAGTTACTAAGAGAGAGACTCTTGTAGTCTCATTCCCAAATTGGATGCTTTCAAACTTCCTTCAGTATTTCCAGCACCTGGTAGTAACTAGTAATACCCATGTGAGTTTTGTAACCAATAAGAAGCTCTTTGTATGGCACATTCTTTAATTGTGAACATAATTTAAAACCTGAGGGGGTGGGAGAGTTAGATTCCCATTTACATAGCTTGTGAAATCAAAGCCTGACTATGACTTCAAAAGTCTATTATTTAGGTCTCTTTCTTTCATGTATAGAAACCACCAAAATATATCAAATGCTACTGTTATTTACAGCTCTTTCTTCTCTTGGGTCTTTATTGAATTCTCGTATCTATTTATTACTGACAATGACCTTGTGCAATAGGAACTAAGGTCATACAGATGTGAAAACTGAAATATGGAAAGCTAAGAAGCTTGCTAAGGTGATCTAGCAAGTATGAAGTGGAGAGTGGGTCTACTTACACATCCACATCCTTTGTCCCTACTCCTTCTGTTTTTCCTGTCCCCATCTCCACCCCAATTTGACAGTAGAATCCAAATCTTGCAGATCAGAGCCCAGGACAAAGAGAAGCAAATATCTATTTGATGAAAGTCACTGAGAGAAGTAAAAATAAATTGACTTAGAATTAGACTTTATTTCAATATTTCCAAAGTTTCTCCATTTTCTGAATTCACAAAGATACCAGGGTGACCCTGTCATATAGGTGGAAAACACGGCTCTCCTCAACCCAGCTCTAAGTGCTGGAAGGCAGTAGGACAAGGCCTCCCACCTCAGTCAACCATATATTACCCAAAAGAACCCTTGGAAGATTTGCTATTAAATCCTCAGGGTCCTTTTTTGTGTTATTTCTTCTCTCACTAATGGGCTTCACTTTAATTCAGTTTTATTTATTCTTTGCTTTTTTTATTACAGTAAAAGATGTCATTTATAACCTCACAAATTACATCCCTTTATATTTGTGAAATGTAGTTTTTTTTCTATAAACCTTACAAAGGGAGGTATAATGAAAAATGGACTGCAATTCAAAACATTAATACAAAGAGAAAAGTGCTTTGAAGAACAGAAACAAAGAAATTCAGAATAAAGTAATAAAATGTCCTGCCATGAGCTCATATGTTGAGATATTCAATTAGACATGATTTTTAAATGGCAAATGGTTTCAGTTTACTATGTTCCCACCATAGACTGACATTCTGTTTTGTGTTTCTGTATATATATATGTATATGTATATACATATATATGATATATGTTATATATGTACATATATCATAATATATTCAGTTGAAATGATAATATAGCCTTGTCATTTGCAATACATCCTTCCATCTCCACTAAACTAAGAAATGAAATCAATTAGATGTGAATTAAATATTACTAAATTATTTAAATTGAATCTGTCTTAAATGTAACTGGAATGTTTCATTAGGGAATATATTTGCTAAAAGAAATACATACCCATTTTTACGCAATCTGAAAACAGAGACTCTTCTGAAGGTGAAAAGACAAAGAGCTAGCTTTAAACTTTCTCATGAGTTCATAGCTCATGCATTCATAAGCCTTTCTCCATAGTATAAATACTATTTAACTGCAACTGAGCCCAATAAAGAAATTATGTGAAAAGGGGTGTGAAGAGTCAGGATACAAAGTATTTGCATAAATTTGCATCACTTACACATCCAGAAAAATTTCTCTTCCCAGCCAAGTTTAGTTTAGCAGAGGAGAGCTTTTGATTCAGCTTCTAATTTCTGACTGCAACATTTACTTAGGAGGAGACCCCTTTATTATCTACTCCTCTAAATGCTTTTGCTTCTCTTTTTGCATAGATATCACCAGCCTAGTACCTTAATTTTGGGGAAATATTTGCTTAATGCCAATTTTCTTCTCCTAAACTAATAAATTTCAAGAGGACAATATCATTGTCACCTTCCTCCTTTATTTCCAGTACCCTGTTCACTGCAGAGCTTATAGCAGTGTTCAATACTAATTTCGATCAAATGAATGCATGAGACATCTCATCAACTTTCTAGAAGAAACCAAGAGCAGATCATCCAACTGGCCTAACTGATGTCTTTTTATTCTAATACAATGCTGGTTCCTTGACGAGTCAGATTCGTTTTCATGACTGGAAATTAATGATTTAGAGTCATCCGAACTGAGAAAGGGGCTTAAAGCTACTGACTCACTGTGAAGGATTCTGGTTCAGAATAGATTTTGTAACTATTTACACCACATCTAAGTTTGGCAAATTTATTTAAGATTAAAGTTCGAATTGTCCTATGAAAATGTTTCTAATTGTGGTAAGATTTGGGATTTAGTAAAGAGTAGCATTTAGTTCAATTTTTAATAAACAATTATTATTATATGCATATAACTATAACTTGTAAGTTCTTAGATCAAACTTATATGAGCATATGTAAGAATAAAATATTCATATCTTATATTTCATACAAATATATGTGTTCAACTATGCCATCTCTTTCAGAATGTGTTATTGTCAAAATTGTGCAGAAGAAAGAATCAGGAGCTCTTTGTATACTTGGAGTCAATTCTGCCTAATTCTCATGTACGTTACATGAAAATGATGCTTAATCTCATGAAATGTAAGTTTTCTAAAGGAAAGCTTACAATCTTTAAAATTTTGGAAAAGTAGCTTACATTCACATCTGTGAATACACATTTACCTTCAAGTATGCCAAACAATGATACCTACATATTCAAGATTATAAATGCCTGTGAATGTCTAGATGAAAATATTATAGCAAATCTCATATGGTTAGACTTATTCCATATGCCTATATACTTTACTTCCCTCCAAGCAGTTTTGGTAACCAAATTAATTTCTGATTTATAAAATCAGAGAAATATCTCTGTATGAATTTCTTACTTTTAATTTCACTTAAAACCCTTGGGACAAAACTTAGACTTGTTCATTCCATACCCAAACATTTAACCTCACCTATGGAGACATTTATGTGTCACTTCCTTTAAAAGTAAAAAAAGAAACTGTAAGTAGCAGAAAGACCAAGAGAGCACAGGGAAGGGAACAAGGGAGGGGAGAGGGGAGGGAAAGGGGAAGTACTGAGGACTGAATTAGAGTAAATTAGAGCTTGCTTTTTTAATTATGTCAAAATGAATCCTACTGTCATGTAAAACTAAAGAGAACCAATAAAAAATTGAGCAAAGGTAATGATCTATGATTATGTGGTGTGTTCAATTAATTAATGAACACAGTTAAATCCTACACTTCATGTTTTAGACTATTTTCCTTCAAAGGTAATTTTTTTCATGTTCTGGGAATGGTCAGTTTTCTGAAATTGTTTTTTTCTTTTTACTAGCAAATGCCTTTTGTAATTCAAAAATGCAAACCTGTTAGTGTCTTTGTTTGCTTTTAAGCATTCTGCCATTATTCAAACTGTGCGTGAACTCAGCCAGAAATACAGGCTTTAGTCTATATGAGTCTCTCAAACTCCAACACCAGCCCCGGGTCAACATCACTTCACTGGGACCTCACTGCTTCTGAACTCACACCACAACACTTCTTCCATAATTAATCATGCCTGGCTTGTGACATTTCTGATAACGTATGTTTAACATTGCATAGTTATATAATTTGTCAGTGTATCCATGCCCTCCTGCCCTCAATTAAATTGTAAGTTCCTAGAGGCAGATTCTCCCTCTGTCGGGCAGAATATGTTGTAAACAAGGAAAATGTGTGCTGATTGATTACCTAATTGATTGACCATATCCATTTAGATATGAAAGAAGTCAAGCAACAGGAATAATGGAAACTTAGAAGCATTTTCCACTGACCAGATGTTCTTGAGTATATTAGTGTCTAACAAGCAAAGTGAGAGTTCTCAACAAGGTTGCCACAGAAGTCTTTGCCTTTGATTACAAAATTAAGAATAAGGATGAGGTATAAAATGAACATGGATGAACAATAGTTTTTCACCTCTTTGATTTCCTACGCTTCTATTATATATCCTTCAACACAAGAAGATGCCAATAATAGAACCAAAGGCGAAATGCATTTGAGATAAACTAGTGTAAACACATTAAACAGGTTTCTTTGCCATGGGAGTTTCTAGAGCCTTTAATATCCCTGTGTTCACTGCAATTTCTAAAGGGATAGGATAGAGATTATGGTCTATCATTTTTCCCTTAAACTGTGTATGCAAAGTTTTTTGTTTGTTTGATTTAACATCTTACAAGTTATGAACTCCAGGATGCTCACCTTTGGAAATCCTGAGGTAGAAATCCCAGACACATTTTACATAATTCACAGTGTTTAGGAATTGAGTATTGATTACAATGAACTGTTTCTTATTTGGTGGCTAAAGTCAAATACTAACTTGCGGTTGAGGATTGCTTCTTGAATCAGCAGTACGGAGCAGAACCCTGAACTTTTCCTTGCTATGTGGCCATTTTCTCATTTTTTTTTTTTTTTTTTGCGGTGCTGGGGATTGAACCAAGGGCCTTGTGCTTATGAGGCAAGCACTCTACCAACTGAGCTATATCCCCAGCCCTCTGATTTGGTTTTAATGAGGTTTATTTACTGTGAAATGATGGAGTGACTTTTCTAAAGTTATCTCATTTACCAATCGGATTTTGGGAAACTTTGTTGCTCTGTTCTTGTTTTACATAGCATGCTGATGTTTTCAGATTGTGTATGCGTATCTATCTGTGATGGGCAGTAGTTTTAGAGCAAAAAAAATCTGTATCAAAGTTCTGCCCCATATTCATTACCCGTATGATCTATTTTATCTCTTTCCTTTCTCTTTCTAAATCACTGTTTTATCCTTTTCACAGGGTTGCATTAAAAATGGTGTGAATCTACATTGTGCACAGCCATAGAAATGAAAAGTTGTATCCCATTTGTGTACAATGAAACAAAATGCAGTCTGTAAAAATAAAAATAAATAAGCTTTTTTTTTAAAAAAAAAAAAAGCATGCATGAAAGTTAACAGTAAATTATAAAATACTTTTCACATGTTGGTATTACTTTAATATCATCTTATAATTAGTTTCTTCAGTTTCTTCATATTGTGTTGAGAACAGTAAAGTTAGGAGTGGCACTGGAGGTGGTAAAAAGCACGAGAGAAATGTCCACATACCTCTCTGTGTCCTTAGAAATTTGAAGATTTCTCAAAATCTAGGAATGCAACCACCATCAGACCCAGAAATCCCATTCCTTGGAATATATCCAAAGGATTTAAAATCAGCATACTGCATGATGCAACTATATCAATGTTTACAGCACCTCAACTCAAAATGTCTAAGGTATGAAACCAGCCTAGGTGCCCTTCAACAGATGAATGGACAGAGAAAATGTGGTACATATACACAATGGAATATTACTCAGTCATAAAGAAAAATGGAAGTATGGCATTTGCAGGTAAATGGATGGAACTGTTGACTATCATGCTGAATGAAATAAGCCAATCCTGATATGTGGAAACTAATCCACAAAAAAGGCAGGAGGGAAGAATAGAAGCTTAGTACATGAAACAAAGGGGAGTGAAGGGAAAGGAGGGGAGATAGGAAAGAGAAAGACAGTGGAATAAATCTGACCTAACTTTCCTATGTACATATATGAATAGACCACAGCGAATCTCACCATTGTGTACATCCATTGGAATGGGGTTCTAATTAGAGTAAGATATATTCCAAGGTTGTATAATTATATCAAAATGGATTCTATTGTCATGGATAGCTAAAAAGAACCAATAAAAAAGAAATTCTATTATTTTATTCTAAAACAATTTTTCCAAAGTTATATGAGGAAGCACTATTATCTCAAACCTAACACTGTGATAACAGCTTATTTCAAACAACTTGAGACTAAAGCTCTAATGTAAATAAATGTGAACCTGTCAAAGGCAAGACTCAGTATTGATTGAGAAGGTAAAGCGGATGTTGTCGTTCACAGCTCCGGACTAACTAGGGCCCTCTCTAAACAGAAGGCACAATGGTCTGCCAAGTCCTGGTTCCCAGCCCTGTACATCTTTCAGGAGGGAAGGCAGTGTCCTCTCTATTTTCTAAAAAACATTGGAGAAAAACATTTATCTTGCCTTTTGTTTGTATTATGAGACCATCATTTAAAAAGGAAACTCTCCTGTTTCTTACATTCGGATGCTAATCAATTATGTCCTTCTTTGTCTTTGGATACAAATCAACAAAACATCCATTAGCAAATTATTTTCATTAGACTCTGGGGAAAATGTTGAATAACACTTTCAGAGATACATGGATCTTCCAGGCGAGATTTTTGCAAAAGTAGCACTGATCATGGAATTAATATCAGTGAAAATTTATTTTTCTACTGAAGATTTTTTAATGTGATGCATTCAATCACTAGGAAACATAGTTTTCATATTTCATATTAAAATCGACTTTTTCTTCATGTTGACTTTAATCCTTTGAGAGAACTATGGAAATACAATCTTCCACATTGTTTATGTCAAAACCTTGGTTTACATTTTGTTAATGCTAACAAGAAAAATATTGCCCCACTGTTCCTCAAAGTGTTAAGAAGTTATGTGTATAATAATTGCAATAAGTGAATGATATGAATGTACATCATGCACAACCATAGAAATGAAAATTTGTACCCCATGTGTGTACAATGAATCAAAATGAAGTCGGTAAAAAAAATAATTGCAATAAGTGATCAAAAGCTATGTGTTTCTGGATAAATACTTTATTTTAATATCTATTTTATTAAAACATTAACTGTTAATATTGATGAGATTCACTGCGATATTTCCATGGATGCTCAAGGTACGCACTGATCTTATGCATTGACCCTTTCCATTCTCACATACTACACCCAGCACACTCTCAGTCCCCAGTAATCATTATTCTACTTTCAAATCTACTTTTATTTTCTTTTTTTAGTTTCCACATATGAGAGAGAACATGTTATACCTGTTTTTCTGTGTTTGGCTTATTTCACTTAATGTGTTACAGTTACATACATTTTGCTGCAAATAACAGGATTTCATCTTTATGAATGAATAATATTCCATTGTGCATCTATACCATATTTTCTTTCATTGTTCTGGTGGGCACCTAGACTGATTCCCTATCTTTGCAATTGTGAATAGTGCTGTATTAACCATCAGCATGCAGATCTCTCTCTTTTAGGCTGTCTACATTTCTTTTGGATATATATGCAGGAGTGGTAGAGCTGGATCATATAGTACTTCTCTTCTTTAACTTTTGGAGGCGCCTCTGGATTGTTTTCCACAGTGATTGTATAATTAACATTTCTACCAATAGAATGCAAGAAGTTCATTTTGTCTGCTTGCTTAACAGCATTTGTTACTTTTGGTTTTGTGTTGATAATAACCATTCTAAATGGGGTGAGATGGTATTTCTTTGTAGTTTCGATTTGCATTTCTGTGATGACTAACGAAAGTGAGTGCTTTAAAATATATTTATTGAGCATTTTGAGAGGTGACATTCAGATTCTTTTCCCATTTTTAATCAGATTGTTTTTGTTTGTATCATTGTGAAATTTTTGGAGTTCTTCATACATTGTAGATATTAACCCTCTGTCAAATGAATAGCTGGCAAATGCTTTATCCCATTCTGTAGGTGTCTCTTCACTCTTTTGGTTTCTTCCTTCATTGTGTGCAAGTTTTTTAACTTGATGTAATCCCATGGGTTGATTTGTGCTTTGTATTCTGTGCCTTTGGAGTCCTATCCAGAAATTCATTAGTGGTAAAATATTTTGAAGTGTTTCCCCTAAGTTTTCTGAAGGATTATGGAAAATAATATTCCTGCAAGACACCCCCCAAGGAAAAACAGAGAGAGGTGCAACTCAGGAGGATGGGGAGGGGAAACTAGCCAAGGATTAACCTCCCAGAAAATTCTTTCCTGATGACAATGGGCCCTAAAAGAAAGGAGCTGATACTGAATGCTGGGCCCTAAACCTTGACCTTCCCCCATGGTAAATTAGTCCTACCCTATAAAACCAAAATTCCCTCTGTAACTGATGGCCATTTTCACATCCAGAAAATGTGGCCCAAAGACACCCAAGTCTGCAAATGAATAAAGGCTTCTCTGAATCCATTGAGGTCTGCATCCTGTCCTTTTGCACTTATATTTTCCTCTAGTAGCTTCAGAGTCTCAGGTCTTACATGAATGTTTTGTCCATTTTGAGTTGCTTTTCGAACAGGGTTGAGAAATGGGGGTTGGGATTCAGTCTTCTGCATGTGAATACTCGATCTCCCCAGCACCACTAGTTTAGAAGGCTGTCCTTTAGCCAACATATGTTCTTGGCACCTTGTTGAGTATCAGCTGGCTGTAGATGTGTGGATTTAGTTCTGGGTTCTCAATTCTGTTCCACTGTACTACCTTTCAGTTTTTATGTAATATTGAAGCCAGAATTGAGGACAGGCAGTTAGTGTGGAAATAGGGAATCTGGTCAAATTGAGAAAATGGAGGCAAGAGAAGCCATCTGCATCTGGGAACTTGGGAGAATGGAATGTCAAAGACCTCTGGAGTCCATTGACTATCAAATTTACCTGCCCTTACCATCCTTTTCAAAAGGCTGCAGGCAAGGAATTGCTAATTAATGCCCTCTGGGCCCCTACCTGCCTAAATCACTCCATTTGACCCTTCCCCCTTACCCATCTGCCTCTTACCTTTTTGCCTTCTCACCTGCATCTCCTGGATCTAGTCACTGTAGGCAGGTAGGAAAGAGATAAGGGGGGAAGGAACAGGAGAACAAAATCTATAAAAAGGGCAAGATTTACTAATCCCATGGATTCTGCCTTTGGGTCCCCTTCTTCCACCTGGGAGAAGTCTGTTCTACTTTTCTTTAATAAAGCTTCTTACTTTCTACTCTATACTTGCCTCGGAATGCTTCTCTGGTATTATACTTCAACATCTGAGGAAGCAGGACTCGTCAAGGTAACTGGTGGTATCAATATCATGCGGCTTGAATAGCTGTGGTGTGTAGTATGTTTGAAATCAGGTGTTACGATGCCTCCAACTTAGCTCATTCTGTTCCACATTGCTTTGACTATTAGGTGCCATTGGGTTTTCACATGTATTTTGGGATTTTTCTTTCTTGTTCTGTGATGAACATCACTGATGATTCAGTAGGGATTACATTGAATCAGTGGGGTTGGTAGTATGGGCATTTTTAACAACATTAATTATTCTAATATGTGAACATGGGAGACTTTTCCACCTTTTAGTGTCTTCTTCCAATTCTTTCATCAGTGTTCTGGAATTTTCACAGTAGAGGTTTTTCACTTGCTGAGATTATTCTGAGTTCTTTAATTTTTCTTTATTTCTGTGGCTGTTGTGAATGGTATTGCTTTCATGGTTTATTTCTCAGCAAATCTAATATTGGATTATAGAAAAACTACTGATTTTTGTGTGATGGTTCTGTGTCTTACCCAGTTCTAATAGTCTTTTGGTAGAGTCTTCAGGTTTTTGTGTATAAAGAATCATATCATCTGCAAATAGGGTTAATGTGACCTCCTCCTGGCAGGTGCCAGGGTATTTTGTTTCTCTCACTCTGCTATTGTCTTAGGACTTTGGATCTTACATTGTTTCCAAGATTCTCCTGGTCATTCCCAGTGTTCTCCCATGATTACTCCTATCAATACCCAGCTATGCATCTGCTCCTTTGGTTCTCCTTCAAGGGCAAGAGGTGAGTGACAGGTGCCTGTGCTTAGCCATCTTGCTCTGGATGAATCCTGATGCATGTTCTATTGTGACCCTGCAGTTGGGAGTATCAAAACATCCAGGAATCTTGTACTTACTGTATTTTAATAATAATGTTTCTGCAAATGTCTTTGTACTTTAATACCTCTATTCTTTTAATTTCTGAGTTTCAGGAGACTTTTGGTGCTAAAGTGATGGAAGCTTTACTGGAAGATTTTCAACATAAATAAGTTAACATGACTGTAAGAGTTTCTCTGAGCTGAGGCTCTTGAGATTTCCAAGAAGCAGTTATCTTTATAAGGCTTCATCGGCCTGACCTTATGAGGAAGAGCTATAGAGTTTTTCTTTTTTTTTTTTTTTTGGAACCAGGGATTGCACTCAGGGACACTCAGCCTCTGAGCCACATCCCCAGCCCTATTTTGTATTTTATTTAGAGACAGGGTCTCCCTGAGTTGCTAAGGGCCTCACTAGGTTGCGGAGGCTGGCTTTGAACTCGCAATCTTCCTGACTCAGCCTCCCAAGTCGCTTGGATTACAGATGTGCGCCACCACAGAGTTTTTCTTTTTAAAACAGTCGATCGAAAATCCTCCTCAACATAGTTCAGGCTCATAACTAGAAAATTGGAGCATTACCCTAATAAGGACATTTAATACTGGAGATTCTTTTTCCATATCATCTCTTCTTTCCCCTTTTCTCCTTCCTAAATCCATTCTGTATCCATCATATGAGTTTATTTGCTTATTTCAGCAGCATTCTCCCCAAATCCTCCAGGATGCCCTTTCTTTGTCCCACTAGAGATGAGGTGAGATTCAAAACATTGGGGGCCCCTTTTGAGTTTGACCTTCTTGACCTCATTATTATTGCCTTCTCCTGATCTACTCAAGACTACCAAATGCACCCCTCCTCTCTCTGATTCCATCTTTTTGCTTCAATTTGCCTCATACCCTGCTCCTTCAGTCCTCTGCACACATGCCCATATTCCTGAGGAGCTCAAGTCTTTTCCCCTCTGTGAATACATACCCTGGCTGACCCTTTTAATTTCTCCTCTGTCTTTCTTATGTCAGGCCTTCTTCTTTTTTTTTTTTTTTTTAATCAATTTCTGGCATAATACCCTGTGATTTCATCATAATAATTATTCACATTATTTTAAATTTCTTTACATGTTTATGTATATAAGGACAGAGAACATATCTGTTTTATCCACCTGTATGCCCAGTGCCCAGTACAATACTAGAAACACAGTAATAATAAGTAGTATACCATTGAATGATGGGAAATCTCCAGTTGGAAATGGCTCATTCCTTCCCTAAATCATACAGGATCTCTCATAGGTATTCATTAGAGACTTAACTAATTTGCTTTGTTATTCACACCTCTAGTAAATATTTTTAAACTACTTCCATTTGTTAAGAACTCTGAATGAATTGAAAGAGAGTTATACAGAATGTAGCTTCAATTAGTTTATGATCTAATAGAGAAAAGAGGTTTCTTAAATATCTCTAATACAGAATTAAAACTCTCAAGCACTATAAGCAAAGTAGATAAAGCATTCTCAGAAATAGTGATTTGAGTCCATAAGTCTTCTTAAAAATATTTAAAGGATAAATGAAAAATGCATTTAGAGCTATATACTCTATTTGTATACATGCTACCATTGAAATTAAATTGCAAAGTAGAGAATTTCCTTAGGCGTTTACCTTTCTATCTGCCCCAATGCCTAGGACAGGGTATTTTTTCAGCAGGTTTATTAATCCTCACAGTTAATAAGCAAACAGAAAATGAGCTGACTTTGTTCTGGCTTATGAAATCAGTGTTTTGGTACCTGATAAATGTTGAGCTTTAAAAACTTAAAAGAAGACAAAACTTGGTACTCAAAATGTTTTATTGTATATTTACATGGAAAGACCAAAAGAGAACTAACAATTTTAGAGAATGTTTCTTTCCTTACCCTCTCTATGGAATGAACTAATTTTAAGGGTAGAAAGGATCACTGAAAACAATTAAATTATATACTATTTTGAAAGAGTGATTTGTTGACTTCCAAAAGTAACTATGATTTTTAGGGATGTATAAAATAGTCCATTTTCCAAACATTTATATTGTTCGCATTTAATGTAGTAGTATATGCCAATGAACTTTAAAAAAAATAAATAACTTTATATTAAAAACTAAGAAGCAGAATATTTATTTCACAAATACATTTGTATGTTAGTATTTTAGCTGTAACCCTCTCTAAAATTGTGATTCACAGGCCATTCTGTGATTTGATGTTGCAAGAAATGCTTTGACCAATCTCTCCCAAAACCAACAAACAATAATGGACCTTTTCTTTTAATAAAAAAATTTTCATTTAAAGCTCACAGCATTTCCTTGAATAAGAGAACTTTTCTTAAACTTTAGTTCAGAAGATACATATAAAAATCACAAACTTGATAACCAAACATATTCCATATCAAGTAGACCTAAGTAGTGGCCTGATAATTTTATTAGGTAACATGGCAATTTATTGTGGTTTTACTTACACAGAATTCTTAAAAATTCATGCCATACATGATACCATAAAATTTTGGACTCCTTGTATAAACTCTTGTACAATCTAAAGTTCAAGTCTGATTTCAAAATCTGATTGGCTCTGCATATTTATTTTAGGATGGTAACATGTTATCAGAGTGACCGTATCATTTCCTTTTCCTTTTCCATCAGAAGAACATTTATTAGTGATGATGTTAGACAGTAATTAGGAGTGCAGTCATACAGGACATTATAAACTGTGGCAATGAGGTGACGCTCTATGTTGGATCAACGGGAGCCACTGAAGGGATTTATTAAAGCTTACGTGGTCAAAGGGGTTTTATGAAGATCATTTTAGCTGCAGAGTAAGGAATGGGTCAGGGAAGGGCAAGGCTGAGTCTGGCAGACAAACTTGGACAATTTTGAGGTAATTCCATATGGTACAGTCTGCAGAGGGGGAATGAAGAGTTTTTTAGAGAGGAGGATCAACAGAGTCTGTTATGGAATTGTTTGCTCCTGGGGACAGGGAATGAAAGCAGTCTGTCAAGGTTGACTCCTGTGCTTGGGCACCTGACTCTGTGGACGAAGATGCCATTCACTGAGTCCTCTCTTCCCAGGGTTCACAGTCCTCCATAGCATGCCAGTCAATATCCACAAGCAGTTTATTCATATATTTTATCCATTTTTTCATTATAGGACATCAAGTCTAGTTCCAGTTACATCATCACAGCTGGAAAGGCCACTCCTGATTTTAAACAACACCTAGACTCCCATCTTGACTCAGGAAGATGGTTTGATTTTCTAATTATCATTTTGCTCAGAGGTAAATGTGAATCTGGAAGATTCATTAAAGCACCTTCATATTCCCACTCGTAATCAGAAGTAGCCATGTGATTATCTTCTGTCCTGCAGATCATGCATGGAACTGGCAATAATCACTTCCAGGTTTGTCCAGTAAAATAACTCCAGAGTCGCCTACCCATTCTCTGAATCTATGTTTGGATAAATGGGGAATATTCAAAAGACTTGCAAAATGGGTTGTAAGATAAAAGCTGACTCTAAAGAGCACCCCTATTTGGCAAATATAATAAATAGTGTAAGTCTCTTAAGTCTTGGGGTTCTAGCAGTTAGTCTACCTTGAGAGAATATGTAAATAATAACGTCAAGGCAAAGCATTACTATTTTTGTGCTGATGCAGCTAAAATAGCTAGAAAGCCTTTTTAAATAGATCCACCAAGAATATGTTAATGACACCTTTTATCGTTAGTGTTATTCTTTCTAATTGTATTATATGGCTTATTATTTTTAGTAAAATAAAATAGGCATTTTAAATAAACTTGAATAGTCTAGATAATATTTTATAGAGTAATTGCCAAAAAACTTAATCATATTTTTACTGATACATGTAGGAATACATACAATTAAATAATATTGTTATAATATTTTGTATTGCTTTTGTATAGTAAATTTATTAAAAATGGGAGATTTCAAAGTTGGCAATGATGGATTCATCAAAATCATTCCATTGTTCACTGCACATAATTAAATTAGAGACTATGGCTTGATGGGCTGTGTGGCTTCTCAGACTTTATATGTGTATTCAATATGACCAGAAACCATCATCTAGAAGTTAAGGATTCCATGCGTTGGAGAAGACTATTGAAAGTAAGCATGAATCAACTCTGATGGCCTGTGAGCAGAGAGGAATAATTATTTCTTATTATATCTCTAGGATTTCTCCTTGAGGTATATTTTCTGTTATTAGCAATTAAGCAGGCTTAAGAATGTCACTTGAATTCCTCATCTCAGCACTGCTCTGGCATGATTAAGCAGCCACAAGAGTTAGTAATGATCTGAGGTTTCTTTTAATAACAGCTGTGTTTAAGTCAAATCAGGGTGAAGTGGGTGTTTAGAAAGGTAACTGTTAACTTTGTGTTAGATAAAACAGGGTGCATTGCCCACCCCCGAAGAAGGTGCAGGGCACCCTTGCTCACACAAGGGTGAGCACAGCCGGATCCTTTCTCATTCGTGGTAGCCCTCCAACAATTGCACATCTTGAATACACAGTAAAAGCCCAGATGGCAAAGTCACCTACTGTTTGTAATATGGTAAAAATCATGCAAATATGAGCTGAATTATCAAAGTAATTAGCTGTCAGTGATTTTCCAGTCTTGGCACCTTGTTTATTAATGGTTTCAGCCATTTCAGTTTAAGCAAAAAGTTAAAAAATGTCCACAAAGTATTCGTTTGTGTCTTAGGAAAATCTGTTCGTGTTAACAAGCTTAGATGACACATTTTTTTTATTCTTCATACTTTAAGGAAAAAAATAAACATTTTTCTATTGACTAAAGAGAGTTTTCCAACTCTGATGACCCCTGGTAAGTAGCTAGAAAAGCAATGTGTCTCTTAAGAGCCACTGAAATGGAACACTGAGAAGAGCAAGTCAGGGGCATGTTCACGTTGGGAAAATGATGTTAGATTTTATTTCTTCAGATATTTAGAATGTATATGGACAAATCATGATGCCTTGAAGAACATTTGCATGTTCAATTTTGTAGAAAATGAAATGCATCTATTATACATATTACATATTTCAATATGTGTTTATGTAATAATAAATTATGCAAGACTATTATAATAGAACTAATTTTAATGGCTTAACTTCAAGGATCTTTCAGTTTGATTTGTCTGATTTATCTTCATTTTCTAACAAAGATTTAGTAATTTCCGGCCCTGGAAGGCACACTTAGTTCCAGAAAGACAATTGCAAAGCAAAATAGGCTGAGCACCTTTTCTCAGGGGGTTGCAAGTCAATGCAAGAGATGTAATAGTTTAAAACATTCACACAAATATGTAAGATTGCAACTATTGTAAGTGCTATTAGAGGTAGAGCTCAGTGGTAGTTCAAATGCTTAGTATGCACAAGGCCTTGGGTTACCACAAAAATAAACTCTACTGCTCTCAGTTTTAGGGAGTTTCAATAAATCTGAATAAAGTAAGCAAAATAAAAACTAATCTTCAATCCTGCTAAAATGTACATTATTTTGAAAAGCCAATGCTGTTTGTTTTAAAGATGAAGCTGAATTTTCGGCAGAATTCTTCCTTTGGCAAGAAATCATCTCATTTTTATATTCATTTGCTATCAATTTCTCTTTCTGCTGACAACACAGATCAAAAAAGTAACAAACACAATAAAAATTGGCAAAATTTTCCTTCTTGGACATTGATGTTCATGCATTAATGATCAACAGAATTCCACAAGACTCATTAAGGAAATTTGACTTGCAGCATCTCATTTGCTCATAAGATCATTTTCAACAAGTTTCAGGTCATTATTACTCTGAGATGTAGCAAAGGAAGAGAATTCTTCAAATCAACATTAAAGTCCCCTCAGAATAAGTTGCAGATGAATTTAAAACTAATCCCATATCCCATTTTTAAGTACAGAGAAATGATCTTCTACTAAAAATGATCTGTAACACAAGAAAATCCAGTGCTGTGGTCATCGATTCTCTATTGTAAAATGGCAGATTGGTGAAATAATGACCTCCAGCACTTGAGGTAGCTGATTTGATGATTTTGAAAAATAAAATAAAATGTCTTCTATTCATGTGGCTCATGTTGTTTAGTAAATAATCTAACTACTTAGAGAACTTCCTATTGTCAAACTCTTGTGCAAGTTGGATATTCTTCATCTCCAAAACAGTGAAAATTTTGCTTATATTTCATTCAAATACCCATAAGATTTTTTGCAATTAATCCATAGATCCTTTATATTGTAGAAAACTTTTTTTTTCCCCAAAACTTTAATTGGTGACTTTTAAGCCAGTGAGTAAGGCTTATTTGATGATTGCTGGCAGTATCCTTCATGTCAGTTGATACCCATGGGTTACAACGACAGAAGAGTTTCTTTTCCAAGAGCCGCAAAGCAGACTTGTTGCCAAAATCACAGATGGCCCATACTTTTCTTACAGTCAAAACTTTGCTTGGCAGAAAAACTTTCTGTCATTTCAAAAATCTCAATTGCCTTTGCAGTTTCCAAAAGGAGTTCACAAAAACAGGGAAATGGAGATGCTGTTAGCATGCATGTAATAAAGGGAAATTAAAACTTTGTTGAACTAAGAAAAGTCAGTAGTCCTTCTGTTGAATGATGGAAGAAAATGGTGAAGTGCAACTTCCTGTGTCAGTTTTAGAATGATGGGCGTCATCAGTTCCTGGAGGTTTGCTTCAATTTCCTTTTCTGCTCTGAGTTACAAACAAGAGTCATTGACCCTTTCTCTACTAAGAGCCCCCTTCAGAGCTCTCACCATGACAAAGCAATGCAGCATAGTCTAAATCAAGCAAAACTCTTTTTTTTTTTTCATTTGGGAAAAACAAATATTAGAAAAATTTCTAGCTATTTCAGACTGAGACTTCATCTGTTCCAACATGACCCACACACTCTCTAATGTGTTCCCCAGAATAGGCAGAGATGAGATGCTTCTCAATAGTTCATTATTTCAGGCTCCCATTTTCAGGAAATTTTTTATGGAGTACTTCCTAGTTTATGGGTTCCTTTATTACAGAAAACAAAAGAAAAACATAGCAAATGCAACATGTCATACTTTGTTTTTTGTTAGTTTCTGTCTTAAGGAAGACCCAAAGCAAAACACAGTATATAGTTATGACAGCAAAGCAACTTTAATTCCTGCCTGTGTGTTGTGGCATGTGGTCACATCATGTAAATAATAGAAATTGTGCATTATGTGAGTGTGCCTCCATGCCATCCTGCACAATCAGGACTGAGAGTGTAACTCAGTGATTAATAGGCACTTGCCTAGCATGTGTGAGGCTTGAGTTCCATTCACAGCAAGAAAAAAAAAATAATGATGAAAATTTACACAATCAATATTTTCTCACAGATACAATTCTCAAAGTGACAGGAAGACAAAAGCAGGAAGAAATTGTCCTTGCTTGAGTACTCCATAAAACCCATTT
The DNA here is from genome assembly GCA_020662805.1 of Glaucomys volans. NCBI lineage: Eukaryota > Metazoa > Chordata > Mammalia > Rodentia > Sciuridae > Glaucomys > Glaucomys volans. Next base: position 1,424,452 of record JAJEJO010000513.1, on the reverse strand, counting down.
CTGTTGACACAATTGAGGAGATGCTTAGCTCTAACCCCCTCTCTGTGATATTTTATCAATTTAGCTTTTCAGAGAAATGGATTTCATCAGCTTAAAATTAAAATGAGGCCCTGAAGGTAAATTAATATAATCAATAGTATTTCTGCATTTAGTCATTGCTTCCCTGTGGGATTTATAACTATCTCATCTGAACTCTGATTTTTTTTTTTTTAGCCTTAATTGGCCAAACATGTTTGTAGAGTGCTTTATTATCAAACTCATTATTGTTGTTGTCACTGATGTGCTGAGCATTGTACTAATTGCTATGTCAATCTCTTTTTATATTTATTTTCTCTGTGTACATATCTATTCACTGAGGGCACAGGGAAAGAAAGAGAGAGAGAGAGAGAGAAAGAGAGAGAGAGAGAGCAAATATTATCTTCACTTAGAAGTAAGAACACACAATCTCCACCTCCCAAAAACCCAAAAAGTCTCCACCTTCAAAAAACCCAAAAAACTTAGGGCCTGTTACCTAAAGTGATCATTCATTTTTTGGCAAATGTGCACATTATGCCTTACTAACAAATTTCCTATTTTCTCATTGGCATCATAATTTCAGAAGTCAAAAATCTTGGTTTCTAAGTAATCTTTTATTTCTTTTGGCATCTAATATTTCAAACACAATTCTCTTTGTGCATCAGAATTCTTTATATAAAGTAATAAATTTCCAATAAAACTGCATATATGATCTATTAGTAAACTGAATTTTCTTGTCATGTGAATCATAGCTGCTATCTATTGTTTGCCTTTTCCAACTTTAATCACTATATGTTTGTGTACATACACATACATACATATACATACAAACTATTTATGAATATGTGTGTATATGTATGTTTAACTTTATTTTCTCAAATGTTACGAAGAGGGAGAGACTCATTTTATTCTACAGATGAGAGAATGGAGGTTTAGGGAGATTGTATGATTTGACTGATATTACAGAGCTAGCCATATTATAAAGGTAAATGAACAGGTATTTGAAACCAAATAAGGCTGATCCAAAATCAGAGCTCTTAAGCATAACTCTTTCATCCATGAGAAATATCTGTGTTCATTTATATTTGTATTCGTACTATAAAAAGCATTGCCTAATGATTGTGTAATTACTACCATCCTAAAAAATGAACAACTTCCCAGTGTCTCATTTTCAACAAAAGCAAAATTAGAAATGATTGTCCAGACCTTAGGATATGTCTTTGCATTGCCAACATGTGAGCTGTTTCTTTTGGGTTGTTTTCCTTTCCTTCAAATTCTAGAAGGACCAGTTATCTTTTTGCTCAACAAGCAGTTCTTTAGGATCCAATGTATTTTTCCCTAAACCCAAAGAATTCAGTAATCAACATAATAAACAGGTGCCTGCCCTTGTTGAATTTATCACCAGAATATGAAGACAAATATATTACAATGGTATTTTTTTTGCACGCTGTTTTAGGTTCCTAAAATATGGATGCTGAGGAAAAAAATAGCTTGTGATTACTATAAATTTACTGTGATTATCAGAAATTCATGACTTGGTTTTAAAAATTAGAGTCCACCTTCACTGAAAATGTCTAAAAAGCACATCCAGGTATCCTACACATCCTGTAGTACATGGTATGTTATCATAATTGATGCTCTTTGCCTGCCTAGAGAGTTATTTTTCAAATGAATCACTCTCAAAAATAAACTAAATTATAGGTATATAATTGAAGAGATCATTAGTAATTAATTTTCCTTGAAATACAACTTTAAAAGAAAAAACAAGACATTTATTGGTATAGGTACCTCAGGTTTAATATATCATTTTCATACAAAAAAATAATTTCCTTTCTTCCAGCTAATTACAGTTGCTATCTGGTCAGAAAGCAGGTGTCTATAAGACTGCCCCACAAATATTTAACTGTATTTGCTAGAACACTCTGAAAGCAAGAGTGTTCTTGCTTTTTGTGTTCTTAACTCTTAGCATGAACCATTTAGCAAACTGATGAATTCCGTCTGTATTAGTATTCCAGGTACTAATTTATTCTGTTCAATTTCTTCTCCAACCATAATCTGGAAGTCCAGGTGGTTTGCAAAGGAAAGCAACCTATCATGGAGCTATGTCTCAGGAATTAACAGGATTGCTCCAGGGACCTGCAGGTGGGGAGTACGGAGATGTGGAGCTAAAAGATAAACTTGCAGCTCTAAGACAAGTTCTGCACAGCTTGCTGACTCTGTTAATAATTATGTCTTATACACTTAATATTTGCTAAGTAAGTAGAATGTAAGTCTTCTCATCACAACACAAGGAAACTGTGAGGTGATGAAGGCGTTAACTAAGTCGATTGTGGCTACTTATTTCAAAATTTATGCATACGTCAAAATATCATTTTGAAAATCTTAAATCTCTACACTCGTTATGACAGTTTTACCTCAATAATAATGGAAAATTAAATATAAAGATGGTTTCCTGGCTTACATAACAATAGGAGGTACATTAGAAATTACTCCTTAAGGTTCGTTTCCCACTTTTATTTTTGCTTACAAAAAAAACCATGATTTTAGGTGATTGATAACAATATGGAAGAATGTTCCAGTGGTTGTGTTGAGGCAGGTGTTGAACAATGAACTCAACACCAATCTACAGGTTTGCAGTCAAGCTCAGAATCAGGTCTCTGGACGTAAAGGTCTTCTCTCTTTGAATTATGACTCTTGCAGAGTTCAAATAGATTTTCAAAATCACTGACACACATAATCAGAAGAGCTATGAAGCATTATGAAAAAAGATCCCTATTCTAAATGTATGTTTTATTTCTGTGATTTTTGTTTCAGAAGATATTTTATTTCTAATATATCAAAATTGGGAGCTAAATAAAAGAACTAAAAGGAAAATCAGCCCTAAGGAACTATTTTCATCTTGAGGAGCACATCTCATTGCTGTGCACATGACAGAAGACCCAGGCTTCTTCTTTCTCACTGCAAACCTGGACTTGGAATCCACACCCAGCACCCAGATGTTTGAGGAGGCCAGTAACAGCCCATCTGGGTTGGCAGGGAAGCCGGGACTTCTTTGACAATGCTTGTTTGGATGGATCCTAACTCTAAGGCATGCCGGGTGTTTCTGTCATTCATCACAGAGCAAAACTTAAGGTGACAACTTTGGGGGAAGTGTAAAATCTATATTGGTCTTTCATTCCCAAGTTTTCTCCATCAAAATGTAGACTCATTGAGCCCTAGAGTTTGATGCTCTCAGCAATCTTCACATCTCCTGTCCTTCTCTTATTAGTGTGTGACACTTCCTTTTTTTATTTCTATCAGGAATTGAATCCACTTAACTACTGAGTCATATCCCCAGCCCTTCTGATTTTTATTTTGAGACAGGGTCTTGCTAAGTTGTTCAGAGCCTCACTAAATGGCTGCTGCTCTCCTAGAACTTGCCATCCTCCTGCCTTAGCCTCTTGAGCTGCTGGGATTCTAGGAATGTGCCACTCTGCACAGCTAGTGCGTGACTTTTTCAAATAGCAAAACGAGTTTTCTACACAAAGGATTTAAGTAATCTCTATTTGTAGCTAGAGACTTTGTATTGACATTTACTTCTCCAGGATGAATGCATTGAGCGCCTTTGATGCTTTTACCTGGATCTTCATTCTAGGGTTTTCACCATCTTGAATTCTCTAACCTGAGCGCATGTAAACTTTTCACTGTTGTTTAGTCACAGAGCCCACAATATCTTCTATATCACTCTCTTGGAAAGTAACTGGGGATCTCTGAATTAGAAAAAAAAAAAGTGAAACAATTGTTATTTCTTTCAGGGAATACTTGTTTCAAGCACATTTCCAAAGCTTCCCACTTCACTCAGAGAAAAATCTCATTTCTCTTTTTACCATTTCCTACATTGTCCTGTATGCATGCCACTCATTCCTCTAAACTCATCTTGCTCTTCATTACAGTCTACCTTGTGCTTCATTTAATTCTTATCTCTTTACTAGTAGAACACTCTGAGAAGCTCTTTCCTCCTCTCTTCTCCCTGTCTTCCCCTCTCTCTTTTGCTTCCCTTTTACCATCCTTGGACCTGGAGTCTGGATAGATGGATTTTTGTAATGTGTGTCTTTGCTTTGCTCTCAGGAATCTCCTGACCTTCCTGACTGATGAATAAGAGCAGCATAGTTGGTTTTTTTTTTCTCTCCTTTATTTCCCTAGAGAACTTTCCATAATTTCCATAGATCCAGACTTTTTTTTTCTATATCCTTTGCAATCACTTTTTTTGAAGGGTAAGCCTTGTCCTTGGGATCTTCCTTGTGACCAAGTCATGCTTTATTATCAGTGAGGCTAGCTAAAGGAGTCTGTCATCTTTCTGAATGTCTATAGAAGAAGGTTACAATGTACAGGGAAGTCCCCCTTCTGCCTGTCTGCCCACCTTATGTCCTATAAATACTCAGACCTATGGCATATCTTACTGGGGATTTTTTTTCTTTTTTACTAGTAATACTGTTTCCCAAATAGAATATTAAAGTCCATTGATGGTAATTGTAGCAAATTAGTGGATTATAAGCAATTTTAATGAAACAGAACTGAAAGGATATATGTGAGAGCAGCAAACATAATATAGGTCTGTGTGTGTGTGTGTGTGTGTGTGTGTTGTTATTGTGTATAAAGTACATTTTTTGTAGTCTGTCACAGTGAAGAATGGTGTAAAGCCACTATTTTGGCAAATGGCTTTGAGATACCACCACTAATTTTATGTCTCTTTGGTTCTAAGATGTTATAGTTCTGATAAAGAACAGGGGGGCCTCTGTAGTTTCAAAGCTGGACCAGTTGGGGTCTAAAAGAGGGAGATGCTGATTTAATAGATACACATCTATAGCTTCACTGTTTCTTTAATTTTCTGAAGTGTATGTGATTTAGGAAAATAAGGATTTCCCATTCCCCCTCCCCCCGCTTTCCTGTGGGGAAACGGTTTCTAGAGGTTCTTTTAAAAGTGCTTTAAGACAAACATCTTTAGCCTATGTATATGTATGAATGGGCAAATTGTATGATTCTACTTTGTGTACAACCAGAAAATGATAGTTGTACTCCATTTGTGTGCAATGAACTAAAATTAAAAAAAAATAAATAAAAAAGTGATTTAAAATGTCCTCCTCCAAGGTAACCTTGAGGCATTGCATTGCTCACTGCGCTGACCTCAGGAGAACAAACTGTGAGCCAGGTTCCCAAGGGCCTGCAGGCCAGTGTCTCCTATCATTCATACTTGGACCCAGCAAAGACCACCACTACTAGAATGAAAGGCCTGTGAATAGAACAGCTTCTTACTTATGAGTTAAAATGTTCTGTTCATTTGGAATAAAATCACTTAATTATGGTTGTGAACTACTCTTCTACACTTTGACTCTGCCTTGTATTAAAATTACTTTCATGTAGAATCTCTATGTAAAACTGTTGTGGCTATTTGTAGTGCAATGACTTGATAAGAAAAGGAAGTCCCTGGACCAAGCGATCAGAGAGCATACCTCTATGCTTACTCCAAGGCCAATGTCATTCACTTAGTATCACACTTCAGTGTGGAACTGCTTCACATGGTACCCTACATCAGAGAGCAGTTCCTTCAGAAAACAGTCAGGGAGGAGAAAAGGAAAAAATAACCATGCCCCTTTTCGTTTTAAGAACCTATTTATTGTTTCTTATCTCTTTATGAAAATTCATATTAGAATAGATGATACATTTTCTTTTGTAGTGTGTTTAACATAAAATGGCCCCATGTATTGTGAGATCCCTTGTAATTAGGGAAGTCATTTGTCTTACAAAAATCTGATGTCCTAGAGAGAAATAGTCCATTTAGAATTCTGGATTCAGCAGTTAGAATATCTGCTTTTCAGAGCATCACAGGTCTTATTTTTAGCAAGAGAGGCTAATCTATGCGATTATCTCCTTCCTCTCTTTTTCCCTCTCTCCCTCCTCCCCATTCCCGACCATGGAATTTCTCTCTTTCTGCCACTTACCAGTGTGTTAAGATGCCTCTCACACTTGGAGAGCTGTTATAAGCCGTGGAAAGGAAAGAAATAGCAGGTGTAGACTGGGAGGATGCAGTGTGAAGATTCTGGAGAGAAGATGGTGCTTATAGGAAATTCAGAAATAATGAGGCTGGTAAACTCTAGCCGGGGCCCAGCTCCCTTCAGATGAAAATAAGTCAGTCTGGAGAAAAGCCCAGTGCAGAAGAATCTAATGGCACCCTCATTTTCTTACCCAGTGCATTTGCATTCCCTGTGACTCAAAGGCAAAACTTAGACTCCCGTTATGTGTATGTGAACCATTTCTGAGCTGTCCAGGTTGATCTCCATTTGTCTCCAGGAGTGGTGGTTTCTTTACTTCTGACCTCCTGGTCCTATGCCCAAACTGGTGTCATTCAAGGAAGAAATGAAGAGAATCGATCTGCAGCCTATAGAAACCATCCCAGAAACCATGAACTCTGTGGAAGCCACCCATCTTCATGCTTTTCTTCCTCATCCTAGGCATGGATTGCTTTCTAACCATCATGTTGTGAAAGGGTCCAATTTCTTCTTTCTCATGAGAACTGACTGAAAATCTGAGATAATGACAAAGAGGTAAACCACATCATTAATTTCAGAATCCCCAAGGATCTCGCTGGACTACGTCTCTGCATTTCTTCAGCCTATGTCCACATACCCAGGAGGAATCTCAAGCCCACTTTCACTGTGAGAAATGCCCTAAGAAGCACCACGCTTTGCAGAGTAACTTATCTCCTAACCATAGAGAGGAGAAGGTTTTCTCTCCTACAGTCACAATCTTCCCTCCTGAGTCTTCATTTCTCTGCCACTTGACTGACATTTCAAGATTATTGAAATTAAAAATTTCATTCCTTTAAAAAAAATCAATCCTATCTTTAATCATTTACATAGATTTCTGGTATTAGTACTTTCCACTGAAATTCTGATTCAATATGACTCAAATAGAGTATCTGGGTTGTCAAAAGGAAAATTTAGGTAGATCAAAATAAGCTAATATCAATTCCTTTTCAATATCACCTTATCAAGCTAGAAAACATTTACAAGATGTGGACTCACCATCTGGAGTCTATTAATGTGGAATTTATAGGTTTTGTAGAGTAGCTAGCTGGATGTAATTCTTTCTTCAAACCATGTAAAGTATTTTTAATTTATTATTTAAATTTAAAATGCCTATCAGAAATGAGTTGCCAGAGATGTCATCTGACAAATAAAACATTTTCTCGGCTCTCATTCATACAACTCATATCCCTATTACATAATATTTTAACCTAATTGTTCAGGCAGGGTTTTTTGTTTGTTTGTTTGTTTGTTTAGTACCAGAGATTGAACTCAGGGGCACTCTACCACTGAGCCACATCCCCAGCCCTATTTTGTATTTTTTAAGAGACAGGGTCTCACTGAGTTGCTTAGCACCTCACTTTTGCTGAGGCTGACATTTAACTCGAGATCCTCCTGCCTCAGCCTCCTAAGCCGTCGCTGGGATTACAGGTGTGCACCACTGTGCCTGTCTGTTCAGGTAATTTTTTAAGGGATAACTGCTTGATATAATTTTAAAGTAAGTCCTTGTTTTAGAACATTTGTTCAGTGATTACTTTTCAGAAACATGGTATCTAATCTTTATGTTCTCAGTGTAGAAAATATTTATAAATAAGAGACTAAATTCATAAATCATGAAAGAAAATGTCTACATGTCAAAACAAACTGAAAATTTGATGCAAACACAAAGAGGAGATACTTGTAAATCAGTAAAGTGTAAAAAAAATTAATACCCAGAATTAAGAATAGCTACAAATCAAAGAAAACTCAATAGAAAGACTGACTAACTGGATGAAACATACAAAATGTTCAGTGAATTGAAAATTGTGTTAAACTACATGAATAAAAAGAAAAATGGCAATTTTAAAAATGTTTGACTGACACATAAGGAGTGTTCCAAGCACAAAGTATAATAAAGGCTTGAGTTGATGGATATGCTAATTATGCTGATTTGGTCATCTCACATTGAAACAAGTATTGCAATGTCACACTCTACCCTGTATTGGCATACGGGTGCCATTGTTAGTTTGAAATAAATATAATAAAAAATTTAAAATAATAATATGGCCAGTAAAAAATCTAAAATTGCACATGTGGCTCATGCATGGGTCTTGAATTATTTTTCTATTATACAGCAATGGGATATCAAAGAAAGGGTAGGTAGATAAAGTGTGTTTCCGCAAAGACAACGTGGAAAGAAGAGCTGGATTCTCACCTTCGAGCCTGTAGCTCCAGGCCTTGATGTTACCCCAAATCCTCATGATTTATGTATAGCTTCATTTAATATAGAGAAGAACTGGTTTCATTGAGATTTATTTTTATACTGTAAACTGCATAACTGAAGGGAATAAATTTAATAGTAGAAAAAATTTAAAGTTTTCTTTTTTGCTAACCTTAATACATGACCTAATTTATGTCAGTCTGTAGCACATTCTTTTATCCTCTTACCAGGGTCTTTTACACAGTAAAAGTTCTTATTTGATGAAATCTAATGCTAAAGTTTTCTTTTTACAGATTGAGCATTTAGTTTCAAGGCATCATTGTGTACATCCACAAGAAATTAATTTAAAAAATAGCTATGGGTGAACAGCAAAAAGAGCCATAGAGGGAAGGGAGCAGGGTTGGGAGAGGGAAGAGGAAGGAGAGGTTCTCAGGACTGAAATAGAACATGATATATTCCATGCTTTTATAATTAAGTCAAGTGGATTCTACTGTCATGTATCACTAAAAAGAACTAATTAACTAAAAGGAACCAATTAACTAAAAAGAACCAATTTTTTTAAAAAAAGACAAATTCTTAAAAAAAAAGAGAATTTTTTTGTCTGTCCTTAGACTTTGAGTTTTTTCCCCTTGTATTTTAGTTGTTTTTCATAAAAAATCTCATGATTTACATTTCACAATTCACTCTTCGATCTACTTTGTACTAAATTTTGTACAAGAGGTGAGTCTCAGGTCAAGTTTCTGTATTTTGCCCATGTATGCGTAGGTGCTCTGGCATCTTTTATTGAAAAGCCTATCTCTTTTCCATTTAATTGTCTATGTATTTTTTTCAAAAAAAATAGTTGGGCATGGTCTATCTCTTAGTTTCTTATTCTACTCCCTGGGCTACATGTCCATTCCTTCACTAGTTTAATAGTCTTGATTATTATCATCAATTAAGCCTTAAAAATCAGAATTATTTCTAAACATTTCCTTTAAAGATTGTTTTAGCTATTCTAGTTTATATAATTTCCATATAAATTTTGGAATAATCTGGTCTATGTCTGTAAATGTAATAGTAAGATTTCGGCCTGGTTAGAGTGGAAAGTGTGCTTTAATTTGGTGAGAATTAGTTCTTCATTGTGTCAAATATTCCAATCCATGAGCACCATGTGTCCCTCCTTATTTATATCTGATCAGTTGTGTACTTGGCATATGAATTGTATATGTGTGCTGGTAGATTTAATAATGAGTACTTACACTTTCAGAAATTTAAAATGGTACTTAATTTTATTTTCAGTATTCATGCTACATGCAACTACATTTATTGAAAGAGAAATTGCTTCAGGGGTACTAATCTTATATCTTGCACCCTAT
>JAJEJO010000513.1:1343208-1414420 GCA_020662805.1 Glaucomys volans | reverse complement strand
TTTTTCCCCTTGTATTTTAGTTGTTTTTCATAAAAGTCTCACGATTTACATTTCACAATTCACTCTTCAATCTACTTTGTACTAAATTTTGTACAAGAGGTGAGTCTCAGGTCAACTTTCTGTATTTTGCCCATGTATGCGTAGATGCTCTGGCATCTTCTATTGAAAAGCCTATCTCTTTTCCATTTAATTGTTTATGCATTTTTAAAAAAAAAAAAATAGTTGGGCATGGACTATCTCTTAGTTTCCTATTCTACTCCCTGGGCTACATGTCCATTCCTTCACTAGTTTAATAGTCTTGATTATTATCATCAATTAAGCCTTAAAAATCAGAATTATTTCTAAACATTTCCTTTAAAGATTGCTTTAGCTATTCTAGTTTATATAATTTCTATATAAATTTTGGAATAATCTTGTCTATGTCTGTAAATGTACTAGTAAGATTTCGGCCTGGTTAGAGTGGAAAGTGTGCCTTAATTTGGTGAGAATTAGTTCTTCATTGTGTCAAATATCCCAATCCATGAGCACCATGTGTCCCTCTGCTTATTTATATCTGATCAGTTGTGTACTTGGCATATGAATTGTATATGTGTGCTGGTAGATTTAATAATGAGTACCTACACTTTCAGAAATTTAAAATGGTACTTAATTTTATTGTCAGTATTCATGCTACATGCAACTACATTTATTAAAAGAGAAATTGCTTCAGGGGTACTAATCTTATATCTTGCACCCTATTGAATCACTTATTTATGCTCAGATTTCATTTTTGTACATTCCTTTCAATCTTCTCTGACATCCCCCAGGGATGGGTTTATATCTCCCTTTCTTTTATGTCTTTTCTACTCTTTCCTTGCCTTGAGGCACTGTATAGAACTTCTAGCATCATGCTAAACAAGAATGGTGAGAATGAACATCTTTCTTTGTCTCTAATTTTAGCAGGGACATTCAGGCTTAATCTATTAAGTGTAACATTTTGAAAGAACTTATATATTCTCTGTCAGTAGAATAGATTTCCAAATTATTCCTGCATTTAAAGAGTGTTTATCATGAATGAATGTTGTGTTTGGTCAAATTTGTTTCTCTGCAGCAACATTGAATATGATTATGTATTTTTCTTCTTTAGCCTGTTAGCATGGTGGATTCCATTAATCAATTTTGGATATTGAACTGATCTTCCTCCCTTGGAATAAACCCAATAGGTCATAATGTTAATTGTCTTTACATATTAGTAAATGATATTTTGCTAATTATTTGTTTTGACTTTGCATCTGTATTGATATTGATCTATGGTTCTGTTTTTTCTACTTGCATTCTTTTGTGCTATCTTTCTCTGGTTTTTGTTAACAGGATATTACAACCTTGATAAAATAAATTGAGAAGTCTCCAATCCTCTTCTATTTTTTGGTAAAGATTTTATAAAATTGGTGCTAATTCTTTAATTGTTTGATAGAATTATTTAATCAATAATTGGCTGGTTTTTGTGTAAGTACTTAAATTCTTTAGTACTTTGAGATCTGTTCCAATTATCTGCTTAATATTGAGTGAGTGGTGATGGTGTGTGTTTTGGAGGAACTGGTACATTCCATCTAACTTGTCAAATTCACAGAAGGAGTTGTCTGCAGTATCCCTAACTTCCCTCCTGTTGGTTGGTGGTCCTCTCTCATGTCTAGTATGGGTAGCTTGTGTTTCTCTCCTTTTCCTTTGTCAGTCATGCTAGACATCCATTTATGCTACTGATCTTTGCAAATAGACAACTCTTTGTTTCATTGATTTTCCTATTGTTTTCTTTGCTTAGTTTCATTGATTGTTGCTTCCGTTTGTATTATTTGTACCTCTTTCAAAGACCTGAGTGCTGGTGGTGGATGTCCCAGCTCCCGCAGGCCTTCTCCAACATCGTTGCTGGTAGGGAAGGGTTGAGGTCTTGTTCCTTGAACCCCAGGAATGGGTGCTTGTTGCTCACTAGCTACCTGATGATCCTTTCTGACATCCCACGGGCTGGAGATTTGTTCCCTCGCTACATCTTAGTAATGGAGAAGTCTAGGATTTAGCCTTTCCTGATAGGATGGGGTGAAGTCACTGCTTTTTCCTATGGTATTGGCTTGAAGTAAAGCAATTATTAATGAAAAGTTTTCTTTCTAGGTTGCCCCTTTCTTGGTCAGGAAAAAGTGGTCATCAACTGTAAGAGTTACCCAGGTTTTGATGCATATGTTTGGCGCAGAATTCCTATTATTTGTCCTACAGAAAATTCCATGTTTTTATTCATCTGACTGGTAAATATGATATTTAATGTGTCTCTCCATCCCCTGTATTGCTTACAAATCAGTGGTTAAGTCTTATGATTTCATTAAGTTTAGTTATTTGGGATAAGCAATACTTTTGGGGGCCATCTTGGCTTTTATTCCATTATTGCAGGAGACAGATAAGTTCTGGCTATTTCAACTTAGTGATGTTAAGGTTGATTGGTGAGTTTGGGTACCATCAGTCTCTATGACTTACTGATTTTTCCCAGTAACCATTGGCTTTGACCTGTGTCAGAGCTTATGAGTTCTATCCTCTTCTCTGTGATATTCTCCAGACTGGATCATTTCTTGCCTCTTTTCCATTTTAGGACTGTGAAGCAGCTCCTCCAGGTCAGTGTTACAAGAATCTGCAGTACATTCTGAGGGGGTTTAGGAGTCTAATCAGACTGTGGAACAGATCCTAATGGGTGCAGCTGTATCTGCTGGCACAAAAGTATTCTCTCTTCCTGCCTCTTCTTCCTTGTCAGTCTGAGACACAAAATCTAGGAAAAAAACTACTTTGGAAGAGAGTGATGACAGAGGCAGGGAGGAAGACAGCTGCCAGAAGAAAAAGGGTCAGTCACATCCACAGGAGTGGTCAAGTCCACCCCTTGGTGTCTTAAGCTGTGTACTGCATGGTAACCCAAGTACCATTAAGGACAGCACACGCCAGAGCCTCAGCCTTGGCCTTGCCACCTCAAACAATTGTCTAGCCAAGATAGTTGGTACCCTTGGGGGAAAACAGATTAAGACAAAAGTGGCCGGATATTTGAGGAAAGCAAGGACATCAAAAGAGACAACAAACTGAACATTGCATGCTAAGGAAAGCAAAGTCAATGGGACAGAATAATCCAAGAATTAAAATAAGCATAGAAGTACCTGCAAAGAGATAAGAGAATTTTGTTCACAGAAGCAGAAAGAGGTATTTGTAAGAGTACTGAATGGAATACTATGTTTACATGTCATAGTTGAGACAGGGATCTCAGGAAATTCCTGAAAACATAGCACTTGGATTTAGGTCCCTTCTGGCCACAGTCTTTGCATCCTTCGAGACAAAGTACTACTTGAGCCACATGGTAACAAAGTTAAGGGAATTTCCAGGGACTCAAAGGTATTGGTTCTTCTTCCTACTGGGGACAGACAGGTGTGCTGCCACACTGGGGTGCAGGACCAGGACCCAATGGTGGAAAGTCCCTGATGACCGTGGCAATACCGAGGACATGAACTTGTGGAGGCAGGTTGCTGTCATCTGCACTAGTGTGCTGTGTCATGCTCACTCTGCCCAAGCGCAGGAGCAGCTGAAGCAATGGTCCGAGGCTAAGGTCAAACTAAAAGAAGAGAGTGGAGAAACTTATTCCAGGAGCCATAGAAGCTGCTATGTAACTTCACACGGTGACATCAGCTAAAGATTCCCAGGTTTGAAGCTGCCATAGCAGCCAAACTTGAGCTTGGTGAGTCAACCTAGAAGAATATACAGGTGCCAAATAGATGGGGAGAAGGACCAAAAATAAACAATCCCAAACATATCCTCAGGGAGGTAAGCTCTGGAGGAATGAGATAAACCCCTGAGTCAAACTGATAAGGACGATGATAATAAAATAATGATTAAAGATTCTATATAGAAAAGGGGAAAAATACAAATTCCTGGAGTCTTCATATGCTTCCAAATATTAGCAATCAGCAAAATTAATTCAAAGAAACAACTAAATGTGAATTACATTAGAGAAATGGAGAAGAAAATTAAAAAATATAAATAAGAATCCCAGAGCACAAACTGAAAACATAGAAATAGATGCAATGCAAATCGAGGACTCTTAGAAACAGAAGATAAAGATTTTAAGAGAAATCTTACTTAGATCTAAATTCTCTTACAAGATACAAAGGAAATAGAATTGGCAAAACAAATGAGAGGTAAAACCATTCATTACAAAGGTCTTATCTTGGAGAGGAAGAAGATAAGGTATGGGAGATATAGCAACTCAAGACCTTATCTTGTTGATGTTATTAGGGGAAAGTTGAAGCTTTACAATAGGTTAAATATTAGCCATTAAAACTTCTCAGTTGAAAGCACTGTTTTGTACATGGATAGAAAGAAAATTGTGTATGTCTTATTAAGAGAAGGGGGAATGAGAATGTAAATATTACTGAAAACAAAAAATAGAATATAATCTGTATATTAAGAAGGGCGACAAAAACTTCATTATAAAAGCAAAAGTAAGAAATGGAAAAAGGGCAAGTCAGGTGAGAACTAATAACCACATTGTGAGCCTGAGGGATAAGAATGACTATTGGAGTCATTATATTAAAAACCAGGTACCCAATTTTTTCCATTAAGAGATAGAGACTTGAAAAACCAAGTACAATGAATCAACTCCTCATAAGGAGGACACATTAAAAAGCGGAGAAATGTACAAAGGTTGAAATTAAAGGAATACTCTAAGAAATCAGTCACATACAAATAAACAAAATGGCAGAGTTGGTCACATTAACAGAAACAAGGTGGATTTTAAGCTAATGCAGCAGACAGTAATGAAGGACATTATGATTATTAAAACCAAATTTGGGAAAAGGTGCAATATTTGTAAATTTTTTAAGCAAAAATGTAGATATTAGGATTTAAGGAAGAATTCTATGGCGTAAATTTTTAAATTTCTCATTTGTTCTAATTAGTTATACATGACAATAGAATGCATTTATGCATTTCGATAAATCATACATAAATGGAGTATAATTTCTCATTTTTCTGACTGTAGATATTGCAGGATCACATCGATCATGCAGTTATGTATGTACATGAGATAATAATGTTTGTTTCATTCTACTATCCTTCCTACTCCTATAACCCTTCCCCTCCCTTCACTGCCCTCTACCTAATCTAAAGTAACTCTATTCTTCCCCAGCACCCCACCCTCCATTGTGAATTAGCATCCTCATATCAGAGAAAACATTCAGCCTTTGGTTTTGGGGATTGGCTTCTTTCGCTTAGCATGATATTCTCCAATTCTATCCATTCCCCTATGCTATTCTTAATCCAATATAAGAACACATAAGTACAGAAATAGAATTAAGTAACACTAACTGTAAATGAAGTACCTGAATCCTTTTACAGCTACAAAATATTGTCCTGTATTCCAGAAGGTTTTTACATAGTTGATCCTAAATTTGGTAGATGTACAAACTTGTACAGTTGATAAAACTGTATGAAATTTACTATACACACACACACACACAAATGAGTTGTATCATGTCACCTAGACATAGGTGACAAAAAAATATATATATACATTGAGGAAAATATAGTCTCTTCAACAAATGGTGCTGGGAAACGTGGGAATCCATATGGAAATTCATATGTAGTAGAATGAAACGTAACCCCTATTTCTCACCCTTCACAAAACTCAACTCAATGTGGATCGAAGACCTAGGTATTAGACAGAAAGCTTTGAACCTATGTGAAGAAAATGGAAGCCCAGTTCTCCAACATAGCAACTCAGGAACTGACTTCCTTTTAAGGACTCCTAGAGCATAAGAAGTAAAATCAAAAATTTAAAAATGGGATGGCATCACACTAAAAAGAATCTTCACATCAAGGGAAACAATCAAGAGCATGAAGAGAGAGCCTAAAGAATGGGAGAAAATCTTTGCCACCTCTACTTCACATAGGTTAATTTCAAGGATATACAAAGAATTCAGAAAATTTAACAGCAAAAACACAAATAATCTGATCAATAAATGGGCAAAGGACATAAAAAACATTTTTAAAAGAAATATGAAGATCAACAAATATATTAAAAAATGTTCAACATCTCTAGCAATTAGAGAAATGCAAATGAAACCTACACTGACATTTCATCTTGCTCCAGTCAGATTGGCAATTATCAAGAATACATGTAACAATAAATGTTGGTGATGATGTTGGTTCCACAGTCTAGCTGTTGTGAATTGAGCAGCTATGAACATTGATGTGGCTGCATCACTGTAGTAATCTGATTTTAAGTCCTTTGGGTATAGGCCAAGGGGTGGGATAGCAGGGTCAAATGGTGGATCCATTCCAAGTTTTCTAAGGAATCTCCACACTGCTTTCCAGAGTGGCTGCACCAATTTGCAATCCCACCAGCAATGTATGAGTGTACCCTTTTCCCCACATCTTTGCCAACACCTGTTGTTGCCTGTATTCTTAATAAAAGACATTCTAATTGGGGTAAGATGAAATCTTAAGGTGGTTTTGATTTGCATTTCTCTTATAACGAGGGATGTTGAACATTTTTCATAAATCTGTTGATTGCTTGTAGATCTTCCTCTGTAAAGTGTCTGTTCATTTCCTTGGCCCATTTATTGATTGGGTTATTAGTATTCTTGGTGTAAAGATTTTTGAGAACTTTGTAGATTCTGGAGAGTAGTGCTTTATCTGAAGTGTGTGTGGCAAAGATTTTCTCCCACTCTGAAGGCTCTCTCTTCACATTGCTGATTGTTTCCTTTGCTGAGAAAAAGCTTTTTAGTTTGACTCTATCCCAATCATTGATTCCTGCTTTTATTTCTTGCGCTTTGGGAGTCATGTTAAGGAAATCTGGTCCTAGGCCAACATGATGGAGATTTGGACCTATTTTCTGTTCTACTAAAAATATGGAATGCTTCACGAATTTGCATGTCACCCTTGTGCAGGGGCCATGCTAACCTTCTCTGTATCGTTCCAATTTTAGTATATGTGCTGCCGAAGCGAGCGCTATAGTAATTGTTGATGTAGTTCATATGGGTTTCCCATTTATTGGTCTGCTTGTTGTTGTTGTTGTGTGTGTTTTGTTTGTTTTTGGTTCTCCCTTATTTTCTGTCTTCTTTAGTTTTAATTGAACATTTTATACAATTCAATTTTATCTCCTCTGTTACCATAGAATATGTACATTTACAACTATTCACTTTTTTTAATTTGCATGGCTGCTGGATGGCTTACAATACACATTCCCAACTACTCTCAGTTGACCTTCAAATAACAATATACAGCTTCATGTGCTGTGTAGGTTCCCTGAACAGAGAATCCTCATTTCCTCTTTCCCGACCCTTCAGGTGATACTCTCATTTATTTTAATTATCAATATTCTATAATTATCCAAAATGTTTTGCTATAATTACCTTAAATAAACAGTTGTATTTTAAATGAGTTAAAGGAAAACAAAAGATTTTACCTTCATTTACTCCTTCTCAGATGTATGCATTTTCCCTCTTTTGGTAAGAACCCACTTTCTGACCTATATTGTTTTTTTTTCCTTGAAAATGAATGAAAAAAAATGTAATAGCTGTATTAATTCCAGATGAGGCAGATTTCAGAACAAAGAAATATATCAAACATAAGAAGGGGCATTAAATAATCGCAATGGGTTGAGTATTCAACATGATATAACATTTACCCAACAGAACATCAAACTGCATGAGGCAAAAACTGATAAAACTGCAAACAGAGAAATTCCTTATTATTTTTGGAAACTTTCATATGCATCTTATAATACTTTAGTATTATCATATGTTCAGAAATCACTAAGGATATAGATAACTGAATAGTACTATCCATCAATTTGATCAAATTGACATTTTCACCATACTCTATCCACAACGGAATAGACTATGTTTTCAAGTTCAATGGAGCATTCAAAGGCAAACTACATTCTGGGTCAATAGACATATATAATTTTTTTTTTAGAATTAAAATTTTATAAACTATATTCTAAGATCCTATGTCATTAAACTAGAAATCAAAAAAGAAAGCTGGAAAAAATCTAAAATTCAGAAGTGAATATTAAACTATTACACTTTCAAATATCACACAGATCAAAGAAGTTTCAAAAGAAATGAAAAAATATTCTGGACTAAATGAAAATACCAGTACAAAAGTTGTTGGCTGCTACAAAATCAATGCTGAGGGAAATTTATATCATTGAATGCTTATATTGGAAAAGGAAATAATATTTAAAATCAATATCCTTAAGCATCTATTTCAGGAAGCCAGAGAATAGAAAGAGGCATAAATCTAAAACAAGAGGAATAAAAGCAATATAGCAGCAGAAATCAATGAAATTGAAAACAGGAGAGCAACAGAGAAAATCAATGAAATAAAAGTAGTTTTTAAGAAAAGATAAATAAAATTAATAAACACGTATGCAATCCTACCAAGAAAAAATGAGATAGCACATCTATTACTAATATTAGCAATAAAGAAGAAATCACAACTGATCCTCCTGAATGTTAAATGATTAATAAATAATATTCTGAAATAATCATTTGCCCACAAATTTAAAACTTACATTAAATAAACAAACTGCCAAAACTTACAGAGAATTCTTAACTTGAATAAATGTGTAACTACTAAGTAAACTGACTCCATCACAATAGCCTTCTGAAGCACAGAAGCTGCATAATCTTTCTGAAAAACAAGCAGATCCAAATAGTTTCTCTGGCAAATTCTAGCAAACAGTTAAGGAAGAGAAAATAACAATCTCCCACATGCTCTTTGGGAAAATATATGCAGAAAGGATTAATTTTAACATATTTGATGAGGACATAAATAAAGATATTACAATACTAAAACAATATAAAGACTTTACATGAAAGAAAAACTGCAAACATCCGATGTGAACTTTTATGCATACACCCCTGAGCAAATAAAATATAAAAATGTATAACAAGAATATGAAATATGACCACGTGGAGTTTCTTTGGGTTATGCCAGTCAAACTTATCATTCAAAAATCAATGTCATATACCAGACCAACAGGCTAACTGCAAAATTATATTTTTATTTTAGTAATAAAACCAAATTAAGTGCCTCAAGTATAAGAGAGAGATTATGATAATGCTAAAAGGGTGTGACAAAGAAACCAAAGCAAGATTAGAAAAACCCCAGGAAGAATATGATATGGAAATATGACTAGGCTCTCTTACTGCTATTTATCTCCACATTCCTGCTTTATTCTTTTCTAACTAACATTTTCAGCTTCTCAGGCTCCAATGCAGAACCCTCCTTATAAACACAGATTAGTGGGGAGGTAAAGAACTACCAGCTCCCAAGTGTATTTTAATATCTGCATGCATTTAGACCTTCCTGACTTTGCATATGTCCAAAACTCTCTCCTTGTTGCACCTTTACAAGTATACTGTGTAATCCAGGGTGGTTTGGTCTCTAGTCTTTGCCTATCCATTTCTTTAAAGCCCAATGTGAATCTCATCTATACAAGAAAACCTTCTTATGCAACCCTAGTCTAGAGAAACTACTCTGATTTTCTTAGTCTCAAAATACCTATTGCCCAGTTCACACAGATTTTGTCTTTGACTATTTGAATAGAAAGTTATTTTGTCATTTCTATCATGGCAACAAAAATGCTAGATATTTAAGTTTTAAAATAATGTCTATATAAGTCTTTGTATGCCTCCTGCTGCAGCAGACGCATAGGAAGTACCCAACTTTGCATATCTAATTAAGTGAAAAAAAATTGATGAAGTACCTCAAAATGCTATTGGTGAAATATACTTAAACTTTTTTATGATCTCTCTGTGGAATTTATGAAATGCTTGCATTGGACCAGCACCAATACAGTTCTAGGATAGATTTACTTTATTCCACCTGGTCCCCAATATGAAGACATACTACCTGTCATGGAGAAAGGGGCGCTCCCAATGAGAAATGATCCTCCCCCAGTATTCCTAGAGATCATCGTTTAATGTTTCCATATCTTGTCTGGGTTATTGTGTTGGCCGATGCTCAGGAATCCTTGCTTGGCCCTGTTGGTCTTTCAGTCCTTCATAAGCTGCCAGAGTTTTCTTCAAATGTATGCATCTGAAAGGCCATTTCTGGATAAAAATCCTTCCATGGACTTTCCTTACCATAAAGATAAACTCCACATGCAGGCATAATACTCGGGTGCTTTCCACCAAGCCTGTCTCTTGAGTTGTCCATGGTCAGTCCTGTGTACAATCACCAGCCACTCTGTACTTTCTCTACCTAACCTCTCCAGGTTGAACCCTCTTCATCCATAAAGTGATAGCTCATGAAGCTTCTTGTGCAGTCAATGAGTTAAAAGACTGATATTTTTACTCTTTGGTTCCCAGCGACCCTCTTGTGTTAAACCAGGATTCCTTCAGGGCAGGAATGGTGCCTCCTCTCTCCTTTTAATCATTTCCTTGCACAGCTCATGACATTTAGTGAGTTATCACTCAGTGTGTTTAAATAAATGAAAGAAAGTAAATGTATTGAAGGACAGATTTCAGTACATTTTGCTTATGTGACCAGATGAGAGATTTTTGCAGCTTATGGGGGGAAAAATAAAAGCTTCGGATTTGAATGGAGTTAATAGTCCCAGAACATAGAGGACTCAGACTATTTGAAACCATTTTAATTAGAAATTCCTGAAAATATTTAAAATCAGAATTTTCTCTTTAATATTGAAGCCTCTGGTAACCTCGGTGACCATGCCATCTGTCACACATTTTAGTAACATCACTTAGCGTGAATTGCATTTTCTAAGTTTGGCCCGTTGCTCATCTGTTCTGTGTGCTAAATGGCATGACATTTTTAGCATGTTTAAATTGCAAGTAATTTAGCATTTATGGAAGTTCCTCGGTGATTTGAGTCACATTCAGACAGTAATTATGATTTGTTTGAAAATGGACCATAATGTGTGATTATTGTATCGTATACATGAAATGCATTTATTGACTTTCTAAATTTTGAGTACAGTAATTACTCTGAAATGAAGCAAAGCCAATTTTACTTGTTTTTATCAACTTCAAAATGTGCAAGATAATGAGATTTGTACACTGGCAATTTTTTTTTTACTTGTTCTGATTATTGTGAACTTCAGCATCAAAAATCCATATTGTATCACTTTGATCTGATCAGAGGTTATGATGTTTTATTGTCTTGATATTTTTCATATAGGGATACTTTATATCTTGAGACCAAGTAAGGATGGAATGGGTTCATCTTCCTCAAAATGTGTTTAATGTACATATACACCATTCCCCCTCATGCCCACTTCCCCACCAGGTACGTGCCAATTGTATGACAGTCTGAAAACCTATGGGTGAGATGAATGCAGGTCATTTGCATGCTTCATATCTTTCTAAAAATATAAAGTGAAGTCTTCCACTTATTCACTTGATTTTCCATTCAACCATATTTAGTCATCTTGTATTATAGAAGAGACATCAGTAAGGTGCCTAAAGATTCTCACTGGAGAAGAAAGGCATGCCCTCTGCCCTCACAGAGCTTATAGCTTTGGGGGACAAATACAATAAATTGACAAGGTAAACTACCAATGCATGTTGCAATGGAAGAAATAAAAAGCACAAAGGACAGGACGGGTCAAGAGCCAATCCAGAAAATGAAGAAAATTTTCTTGACCAAAATGACATCTCAGTTGAGAGCTAAGGAACAATAGGAGGTATCATCACTTAAGATGTACAAGCAGAGATTGATATTTGGAGATCTATGTATGAGATTGACTCTGGATCCTTGGAAGAAAACAATCTGGACTATTTCATCTATACAGTACCGAAAGGGTCAGAACTATTCCTGAGCATCACTACTTTCCAATTCATTGAAATTTACTGTATTCATTGTTAAATGAGTTGGTAGCAGGTCTCATCCTAACAGGAATAACCTTATACTTTGCACTCCTTTGAGAAAAACAGAATTTTGCCAGCTTTTTCCTGTTTTATCATGTGCTGAATCTTGAGAGTTCCTTTTAGGACTCTGTGTCTTTAAAAGAGTCCCTTAGCAAGTCCAGATGTTAAAATTGCACATCCTCACCTGAATATGCTTCAGAAGGCTTGGTGCTGTGCACGAGTCCTCATTAGAGAAGTGACAGAGCCTTGATCGCTATTTAGTTTAGAGAAAATGATACCTCATGTCTGGGCA
This sequence comes from Glaucomys volans, assembly GCA_020662805.1. Classification (NCBI taxonomy): domain Eukaryota; kingdom Metazoa; phylum Chordata; class Mammalia; order Rodentia; family Sciuridae; genus Glaucomys; species Glaucomys volans. The sequence continues at coordinate 1,402,234 of JAJEJO010000513.1, read as the reverse complement.
GGCTAGCTTGTGGTTTTAAAAATAAATGTGAGATCTCAGAGTCAGGTGGACTTAGCTAGCTCAGACTGTGGAATTCTGAACAGGAAAGATGATTCAGGGACTTAGAACAATTTAGCAAAACTATTTTTATTCATTCTTTAATTTTGTATTTTTAAAGGATGTTCAGATTATTTGCAGATTGACCTCAAGAAGCATTTAGCATGTGAGTGAGTCTTTACAAGGTGAAATCTTTCTTTTACCCTAAATTAGAAGTATATATACTTCAAACACAACTAGAAGTATATTTGATCACAGCAATAATTCCCCTTATTTGAAGGGTTTCAGTTTTGTTATCTATAAACTGAAGGAGTTGATTTAGAAAACAAATGACTAACACCTGAGAGGTAACATAATTTCCACATTCTGGATGCATAGCAGACATCACTAATCAATCACAGTCCTTTCTCCTACTGAAGTCAACTGAAGCTTCAAAATCATTCTTAGACAGTGCTCTGGGCAACTGTGAATCAACTGGAGCTGGAATGGGAGATAAAATACTTTTACCATTCATCAGCCACAACTTCTAGGCTTCTCATACCGCTAAAAATCCCCAATTAAAAAAAAAATCAGAAATCATAAGAAAACAGGGTATACACACAACCACAAGCATAGCACACTGGGACATGGAATAATGGAAGAAATGAAAGAGAATTAGATATAAATACATTTGAAATCTGCAGAGAGCTAAAGGCAGAAACAGAAGTCATGAGTCAAGAACTGGACAGTGCAAGACCCAAATAGGCATGTTCGAAAAGTATGAAATTTAAGTTGAATGAGACAGACATCATTACCCTATGTACATGTATGATTACATGAATGGTATGAATGTACATCATGCACAACCATAGAAATGAAAAATTGTTCCCCATTTGTGTACAATGAATCAAAATGAAGTCTGTAAAATAAATAAATAAATAATTAAAAAAGAAATTAAAAAAAAAGAAAATCCCCAATTAGGATAATTTTATAGTGTTGTATTTGCTTTAGTTCTTAATATTATTTTAATAAAGAATAAAGACATACATTCTTGAAAAACAACAAAATAACAACAAAAATCCTCATGAAAGCAAAAATAACAATGTGCCCAAATCTCGCATCCAGAGATATCTATTATTAATATTTTAGAATAATTTTTTTACTTCTATATCCAGTGCTAAACAGTGCATAAGCGTGCTTCATTTGCATCATTTTTCATTTTCAAATTTTGTGCCACACAAATGAGCAAGATTTCTCAATTTTCAACTTCTACACAATCCATTCTCAAGGAATGTTAGTGATTTTTTTTTTTTTTTAATATGAGATCCCATTCTTGTCCTTCCTTTAAGGAAGCAGGTACAGGTCTGACCACAGGGTCTTTGTAACTGGAGGTACCAACATGGTTCCCAGTGGAAACAGCCCTTAATTCCTGGCCGGGAAACCCTCATATCCCAACAGGTTGACTGGACACTTCATGGGTCCTATGACTGGAAGGAACTTATGGCACATTTTTATCCTTCATGGTCAAATGATACTGATGATCCCTTTGACATCAAAACCAAGATTTTCTGCTCATTCTTGGTTAATACTTTGTTTTTCAATCTTCCTCATAGCAGTGAATGTAATCTGCCTAAAACTCAAAGCATGCAATATTTCTGTGGGCTACCATCATTCTTATAATAATATCCAAGCGTTATGACATCACACATGACATCATTTGTGATGCGGCCATTTCTGAAGTCTTTCTTTCATTCCTTGATGGCCATAGCCTTAACTTGTACCGTGACCCACCCTATTGTTTTCAATTATCGAAGGAAGCTTGTTTTCTAGAGGCATTAAGCCTTTCCACATGTTACTCCTTCCTTTTCTAGCACACTCCTGAACTCCCCAAGTGTGTCCTTCAGGTATTGTGCATTTCCTTTCTCTGGAAAGCCTTTATTCTCACAGATTAAATTGAGTGACTCTTGCCTCATCTCCCTTATGACCCAAGGAGTGACAGTTGTAAGCACAACAGAGTACAGCAGACCTGGAGGGTGCTTGTTCATCATCTCAGCAACAAAAACCCTTTTACTGTGTGTGTATTCCCCCCTCAGGACTTTTTGGGGGGAGCTATACAGGCAGAGCGACAATGGAGAAACTTTTCACATGCTTCTTTCCACTTTCATAGCTTCTTTGATGACATGTCCGTTTCCTCTTTGGTTCACTTTTTAAGTTGGGTTGCCTTCTTATTGATGAGTTTTACGAATTCTCAGTGTATATTTTCCATAGTAGTTCTCCATCAGATGTGTCTTTTGAAAATATCCTTTTCCAGTGTATAACTGGTCCTTCTATTCTGTTGAAAGTATCTTTCACAGAGCAAACCACTGTAGATTTAATGAAGTGCAGCTTATCAATTCTTTCTTTCATGGCTACTTCCCTAAAAGGTCATATCCCAACCCAAGACCATATAGATTTTTCTCCTGTGTTCGTTTCTAGGAGTTATATAACCCCCAAAACTTTTAAGATCCTTTTGGATTGTATAATCACACAGTTATGTTGATGGTGGTTGTACTCAAATATTTATACTTAGTGTTTTCCCTTTCTTTGATTGTACTGGTTGGTTCTTCCATGACAATATTTTGCAATAATATTAACAGAATTCCCTTATCTTCCTCCTGCTGTTAATAGGAGTGTCCCCAGTGTTTTGACAAAGGTGATGCTAAGTTAGGTAGTGTTTTTATTATTTAATTTTTATAGAGTATCTAAAGTTGTTTTAAGTTTCCCTTTTGGCCTAAGAGTTGTTGAAAAGGTACAACCTTTTCCTTCTCAGTTCATTTTTCTGATTTTAAGTTAATTTCTAACTAAATTGCACTTTAAATGGTAACCAATTTCTACGAAATGTCTCCTGTGCAGCATCCACTGAGGTTTATTCTAAGACCTAAAAAGTGGTCAATTTTCATAACTGGTTCATGGGTCCTTGAAAATAAAGTGAATTTTCTGTTCTCAAATTCATCTATACTAATCACCTTAAATGACTTAATACTTCTTTTCTTATTGATTTTTTTGTCAATATGAAATATCATGAACTGGAAGAAATATCAGTCTACTGTCTTATTTCTGTAAATGTTTACTTGCTTTTCCTATTGATTTTGTACTCCATGAATTTTATTTCTATAACTTTTTGTTCTATAGTTTCATAACAAGGAGATCTTCATTTCCGTCTTTCTTTTTCAAATGCAATATTTTGTGTTGCTCAACATTAATGTCAAGACCCCTGCTTTATCTTCACCTCATTTGTATATTCACTAACATTTTTTTTTTCATTTTGGGAGTCGTGCTTTGAATAATCAATTTACAACATCTGTATTTTTAACAGAAATATGATTCATTTTAACTGTTATTTCAGTCTTCCCTTCATTCCTCTCTTGTAAATGTCTCTTAAAAATCTTATTTATGTTTATAATATTACTATGAACATTAAAATTCATGATTTTTTTCTTTTCTTAAATTACTTTTCACATAGTCATAGGACTTTGAACTTTTTTATATTTTAGAAACTCATTAAAAATACTTTTGTTTACACAATTCTGTACTTTGTCTTTTAGTCTAGAAATACAAACCTTTATTATAAAACAGATTTTCTTTCTCTTTGCCTGTTTTATCTTTTCTATTTTCAACTCAAGAACATCAAATATGCAATCAATCTCCTTTGCCTCTATTCCATACATAGAATTTCCTCCCTTAAACCTACTGCCTATTCATTTCCCATTTGGTTTTACTGAATTTTCACATGTCGTATTTTTGTTTGGGTTTGGTTTTGGTTGGGTTTGGTTTTGGTATTGCTATAGTAATACCTTTCCTCTTCTTGCTGTTTCTGATCTGGTGTGTATTAGCTTGTAATTTGGTAATGATTTCATACACCAGAATCACTCACAGAATTAGAAGCTTCTTTTGCTGAAAGCAGACTCCTCAGTTGGGTCTGCAGATGCCGAATGGGCAACTAAAAGAAGGACCATGTCTGCTTTCATTTTGTCTGTCTCCTTGATTACCTTCAGCCTGGGGTCATCTTGCTAACTCTGCACACAGGCATGATAGTCACTTAAGGAGCATAATACAATGTTATCAGCCCTAAATTTACCTAACCCATAGGCTGGGGACACCAAAGTAAAAGTAGTAACTAAGATATTTTAGAGACTTGCATGGCCATTCAACTGCCAGACACTAGGAATGGTGCCTGAAGTCTCCAATCATTGCCCGAAACCTGTAGTCACCTTGGATACCAGGAAGAGCAGAATCTCACAGGCAGTTCACCCCATGATTAGATCACCCCACAACGGGAGCAATTGCCTATGGCAGTAACTCAGGATGCTCCATAAAGAGAAGCAGCCATTTCATGGGAACCGGATTGTCCCCTCAAGTGGTAAGAACTTCTCTACTCCCATGTCACAGAACTAGTTCTGAGATAATAATCAACCAGACCCTGGCCTAACGGGAATGACTTACCCTGTCACTTCTGCAAATCCCCCAGCTGTACAAGCCCCCAACCCTTGTGTTTGTTCTCCTTTTCTACAAAACTTCAAAGTTTCTGTCAGTCCCTTGAAGACAGATAGATCTTTGGTCACTGTACCTCTCCATATCTGTCCTTTTGTTTCGCCATGCTGGTTGAAGTTCCCTTCTTTCCCTTCACCACTGCTTATCTCTTTGATGGGCCTACTGGGACCATTGGCCAAACCTGTTCTGCTTGGGATCACCAGGTTTGGCGCCTTCACCCAAGGACTCAAGCACCAAGTTTGTTTTGCAGTATGTTATTTTCCTTGGAATGCTCTGTTCTTTCATTTCTATCTTCTTTGAGGTTTTGATCCAATGTGGTATTTTTAAATTGTTATTACTCTCTGGTAACATGAATACACAATGAATACACATTAGCTTGAACTATCATGCTGTCTTACGGACTTCTTATTCTAATTTGCACTTTTATATGTCTTCTCTTTATTGCATGTTTTCCTCTTTCTTTTTTTTTTGGAGAATATCTGTGCATGATATGGGTGACATAGGTCCAAAGAAAGTCTTTGTTTACAAGTGTTCTATGCATTCCCACTAGTTGTCTACAATCAGGACTTTGCTAAAGTTGTACCCAGTCAGGGCTCTATTTATGAATATCCTGATTACTCCTTCACTCACTGCGTGAAGGGGTCCTCTTCTTACATATTGAAGAGTGTTCTCACAATATTAATACCCCTATTTTTGATTAACTATTATTTTCACTTGAAAAAAAAATAAACCTGTTTTGGACTCTCTGCCTTCTTTGAAGTAGTTTACCATTTTTCTGTTCTTGGAAGTTTTCTCCTGATTTTTGACATAGTAATGTTATAATTATTTTCCTATCACTGAAGTGACAGATTAGTAGATTCTAAAAGCTACCTCTGTTTTTCCAATTATTGCCAGAGTTCAGGTGGCATATCTTTCTCTTTGTTGCTTTGCTTAGTTTCCTTGGTAAGATTAACTCTTGGTTTAAAACTTCACATAGAAACTTACAACCTGTGAAACAGATTTCTCTGTTGAGCTCTTGACTGCTCCAAGAATCGACTCACTGGGGTATCACTCTAATATTGCAAGTTTACAATATCTATTTGCAACATTTAACTTTCCACACCGAATTTGATACTCTTCTTGTTTTTCTCTCAGTGAAAGGAAATAGGACTTGAATTTCTCGCTTGTGCAATCTAGAAAGTTGGACCTCATCCTAAAATCATCCTGAATTCTCCTTCATATTCACTCACCAAATCTTTAAAATTTAATCTTCATAATATTTCTAGATTCCATATACTTAAATTTGGAGTACTGGGCTGGGGTTGTGGCTTAGTGGTAGTGCACTTGCCTAGCATGTGTGAGGAACTTGGCTCTATTCTCAGCACTACATATAAATAGATAAATAAATAAATAAATAATTAAAATGTCCATCAACAACTAGAAAAATATTTTTTAAAAATTCAGAGCACTGCTTTCTTTTGTATGCAACAAATGTTTAACTGATTTTCCTAATTCTATTTTTTGATTCCTTTCATCAGGTCTCTGTACTGACCATTAGTGTGAGCTTTCTTTAACCCAGGGTTCATATGGTATCTTTACATAAACCCTTCAGCATTTTCCTCCTACCTGCAGGAGTGGATAAGAAATCCAAAGGTGCATGTAAGTACCTTGTAATAAACATTCCTCTGCTTACTATTTTAGTCTAATATGCTACCATAGTGTTAAACTTCTTTGTTTCCTGTGATACAATACAACGTTTTCTTTCCTGCGGTGTGTGCAAAACAACTGAATAATATTCAAGCATAGTCTTACCTAGACCACTGTGATCAGCAAAGAAGGTCTTTTTTGGACAATGGCATTATGGCTTTTTTACCCAAATAGAAATTTTTAACTTCAAATAAAGTTTGACCTCTTGACAAACTAAGTAGATTAGTTAAATTTTTGACTTGGATCCTGCCTGCACATAATTCCCCACATTAAAGATTTAACAGCTAAACTGAGGATGTATAATACAGTACTGCAAGTGATATTATATGTCTTAAATTGAGGACTGTCATTTGTGTTGCAAGACAGAAACACAACTGCATTGCTCTCTCAACTCTAGTGCTGGCCTTAAATATCATTCAAGCATACACACATGTGCACACATACACACACATGAATCTGATGGGTGAATATATTAAGGAAAATAACATTTTGGAGATTATGGATAGGAGTGACTACAGCAGTGACACATTTTCTCCAGGGTTTATAATTCAAATTGCATAAGAAATATTGCTGATAAAAAACCAACCAACATTTTTATCTAATGGAAATTCTGTTCTGTGTTCAAATGAATAACAACTAATATTATTGATAACTACGTCTAGCATAGTACTTTGCATATAGTCGACCCTTGGTTTGTACTTGCAAACTGATGGATATATCAGGCTGCTGCGTCGCAAAGCTATTTAAAATTATTTTCTATTGCCTACTACTGTAATCTGCTGTTCATGGGGACTATATACATAAAATTAAAAAAAAAAATCATCTCTTAGGCTGGGAATATATCTCAGTTGATAGAGTGCTTGCCTTGAATGCACAAGACCCTGGGGTCAATCCCTTGCACCAAAAAAAAAAAAAAAAAAAAAAAAAAAAAGCCTCTCTCTTGGAATTTTATAGGAAGAGGGATAATATTTTCCTGTCCTCTCTAGTCCTACCCACTCCATCCATCTACTCAATCTTATTGGAGGGAATGCATTAAGGGATTGGTTAGTCATGAGTCCAATACTAAAATGTAGTATTAAATGTAGTATAAAATGTAATGTAGTATAAAATGTAGTATAAAATGTAAAAACATTCAGTATCCAGCTGGGCATGGTGGTGCATGCCTGTAATCCCAATGACTCAGGAGACCGAGGCAAGAGGATCATGAGTTCAAAGCCAGCCTCAGAAACTTACCTAGGCCCTAGGTAACTCAGCAAGACCTTGTCTTGAAATAAAAATTAAAGAATTAGAAGGGCTGGTGATGTGGTTCTGTGGTAAAGTTCTTGGGAGTTTAATTCCTGGTACAAAACAAAACAAAATAAAATAAAAACGTCCTGTATCCACCATGCTATTTTAAGCTTAAAAAATGGGATAAGAGACAAGATAGTAAATCTTCTGTTGAATTGAAATTTGTTTCACCAATTACATTCATTCCTGAGCCCCAGTTCTAGAAGAGTGTAAGATAGAGGGGCATGAGAAAAACATATGAGATAGATTAAAGGCATGTTATACAAAAACATTTAAAGGAAATGGGGAATTGTTTACTTTAAGAAAAGAAAGACAAAAAATGAGCAAGACTTTTAAATTCAGGTCTTTTTTTTTTTTTTTGCTTAAAACTGTCTAATGACTTCTCATTTATTCAAAGAAATGAATGACTACTCATAAAAAGAGCAGTCCTTAATAAGGGGGAAGAGGTGTGTTTTACTCCGGCAAGGGTACCTAGCAATGCCAGAAGACTTCATGTCTGCTGTGGAGAGGATGTCTAGGATCTGTTAGGCAGAGGCTAGATGCTGCCAAATACCTGGACAGCAAAGGACCAGCTGTCCACCCCCAAGAGGCTTCAAGTCCAAAATATAAGCAGTGCTAAAGTTGAGAAGCCCTGATCTGCAATAGCCTTAAGACCCTCACTAACAGGCTTCAGTCACTTCTCCTTTCCCATCTCCTCGAATTTTCTATATAGACACTTTCTTGTTGTATATGGCCTTTATTGTGTGAGGGTATATTCGCTCTATGCCTCATTTGTTGAGAAATTTTTATCATAAAAGGATGTTGTATTTTGTCATATGATTTTCCTGCATATATTGTGATGATCATAGAGTTTTTGTTGTTCATTGTAGTCATGTGGATATCACATTGATTTATTTGCCTATGTTAAACCATCCTTGCATCCCAGGGATAGATCCCATTGTTATGGGGCACAACTTAAGAACAGACTGATCACCACTGAGAAGTTCAGAGTCTTTATTAAGTTGGCCGACTGACTCTCTCACACAATGCCCCACAAAATGACTATTGGGAGTAAAGTCTTACAATAGGGTTGCAGGGGTTCTTATACCAAAAATCACATCAATCAAAAGTGTCTTCTGCTATGATTCAAAATTACAAACTTATATCATGAAATCATCAGCAGAGGGGGAAGTGGGTCAAAATGACCCTTACCTAGGTACAAACTGAAGAATGATTACTAACATCCACTATCATTGTTGACATCACCGTTCACATGGTGCATTGTTTAGGAGAAATAGGAATTAAAAGAACAATTTTTCATCACATAAGAATTGTCATTTGTATTGTGAAACATGTCATGCTAAGCAACTGTTGATGGGTACAGAGGAGGGGCATTCCCATGGGAGAAGCTAAGTAACTGTTGATGGGTACAGATGTGGGGCGTTCCCATGGAAGAAGCTCATTTCCTATATAACATGGAGTCTCAGAGCAAAATGGAGTCTGTTTAGTCATTTCCCATATAGCCTGGCCTGTAACATTTCCATGGAGCCAAATCTGTCAGCCCGTCACACCAATTGATCGTGGGGAATGATCCTTTTAATGTGCCATTGAATTTGGTCTGATAAGGACTTTACGAAAATAATGTAAGACCTAATAAATTAATTAAAATTGCAGTATATAAAATCAACAAATTTTTTTTCACAGACAAAATTTAATACTGTCCCTATAAAATAACAATAAAGTCTCTGAAAAAAAGAAATCAAGAAAAATTCTCATTCACAATAGCTACAAAAATATACAATATTTAGAAATAAATTTAATTAAGGAGATGAAAGACCTGTTTACTCAAACTGCAAGTCCTGGATAAAAACAACGAAGACACAAAGACATAAAAATTTTTTCTGGATTATAAGAATTAATATTTTTAAAGAGTGAGTGCATCTAAAACAATCTACAGAGTCAAAACAATCTCCCTAAAAATATCAATGACTTTTTTTCACAAAAATAGAAAAAAAATCCTAAAATTCACGTAAAACCAAAAAAGACCCCAAATAGCCAAAAAAATTTTGAACATAAAAAGAAACAAATGGAGTTGAAAACATCAGATCAACTGATTTCAAAATATATGACAAAGCTACTGTAATTAAGACAGCATGGTACTGGCATAAAACCCAACACATAGACCAAAGGAATAAAATGGAGAACTCAGAAATGACACACATTTATGTCAATTGATTTTCAACAGAGATGCCAAGAGCTCGCAATGAAAAAAGAAAAATCTCTTCACTAAATGGGAAAAACTGGACATTCACATATCAGAGAATGACACTGACCCCTTATCTCACATCATATACAAAAATTAACTCAAAGTTGATTGAATATTTAAGGGAAACTGTGATACTATAAAAGGTCTGGTATGGGCCAGGCTATATGGGTAATGACCAAACGGACTCCATGTCATGCAAATATGCTTCTCTCATGAGAAAACTTCACTTTTGCCATCCTGATCTTGCTTAGAAATGCAAATGTTTCCGTTCTTCTTATACAATGTAAAATTGTTCTCTTTTTGGTTCCCATTTCTCTTGGACAATGTACCCTGTCAGAGAATGTTTGTCTAGACGTTAGTAACCATTCTTTAATTTGTACTCAACTAGGGTTGTTTTGACTCACTTCCCCTTCTGGTTATGAATTTAGATCTCATAATGTTTATTCATGGTTTTGAGTCATAGCAATAGCCAGTTATGATGAATGTGGTTTTGGACTATAAAGGTGTACTCTAACCCTTGGAGGGGATTAAGGAGTGTAGACTTGCAGTCCAATCTGCCTTCTTCCCGCCAGCTGGGGGCCTGCTGCCTGGTGAATAAAAATGGTTCAGTCTCCTGCTTTAAGATCACCTTGGTGATTGATTGCAATCTCGTCAAAACAGTACTAGAAGAAAAAAATTGGGAAAACTTCCATATTATTAGACTGGGCAGTGTTTTTTTTTTTTTTTTTTTTTCTTTTTTTGGATTTGACATCAATCGAAAGCCAATGCAACAAAAGCAAAAATAGACCATTAGGATTGAATCAAATTAACAAGCCTTTGCACAGCAAAAGAAACAACACAGTGAAAGACCACATACAGATAAGAGATGATATTTGTAAATCATACATTTGATAGTAAATACCTGAAAATTTGAGGAATTCAAAGAACTCAATATCAAGAAAATTATCCAATTAATTAGCAGATAGAAAGTGAGAGGGAGTAATATGTTTCCTTTTCTTATAAGGCCACCAATCCTTTTGGAATAGGGTTCTGCTCTTATGATCTCTTTTAACCTAAGTTACCACCTAAAGAAACAAATGCAGTCATATTAGGGCTTAGGATTTCAACATGTGAAGGATACACAATTGAATATATTATATCCCTTCCAGTGCCAGTCCCCAAATTCTGCCTTTTAAGGGTATGCTACCCAGAAGCACAAAGTGGGAATTAGGAGCTAATTATTTCAGTTAACTGTTAACAACTGAAAAATATATTAATAACCGCAATTCATTTCACCACCACTGCCAGTAATTCCATTTGATTCCCTTCCTCAATTGTGTATTTCAATAAATACTGTGATTCCTTTATTTCATCTAGTAATCTACCAACATAAAGGAATTAGCATATATATATATAACCCTGAATTTTCTTACTCAGATCACCCTCTTAGAGTCCAATTTTCAGAAGGTAAATACATCCAGTAGAAAATTAATACATATTTTTAAAAACCTTTTCCTAAATATATGGATAAACACTAATCCTAAGATTTAATACACAATCACATGGAAAATTCTTTATTATCTTAATTTGTTATTACTATACTTTTAAGATTTTCCAATGGTCATATTACAGTAACACAGTTAGCCCTATTTTCTTCATAGCAGGAAGGGAAATAGAACGGGGACAGGACAAGGCAAGAGCAAGAGCCAGGGATAATTCCACTGGCCTGATTCCTCCATGGGTGTTTGGGCTGGGATAAGCTTAAAGTGGTAGAAGTGAAACTCCTATTTTTATGATATATTCCCATATATTAAGGATGCATCATGTGCATGACAATAGAAGGTTTACAAATATGCAATTTTCTTACATGACCTTCTTTACCATATACTGAAAATGACTGGACATTTACAAACTTTAGAGACATATTAGTGTGTGTCAAGTGAAAATAACAGAGAGATTTTCTAAAGAAAACTTATTTAAAAGAATGAACTTTGCAATGGGACTAAGTATGACATAGTAAATTAATTTCAGGAACTAGCAATAGACCAAGAGTCAATATTAGTAAACTAATATTCAGGGAGGCAAAGGGAGAGAGGCATTATTAAAATGAGAAGTGTCAAAAATTGTTTTAAAGCAATTATCCTTGACTAACGGTGTTGATAATAAGGGTGGCATCAATGTGAGGTTGGACAGGCAGATAACTAGGCAAATGTTCTCAGAGAATTGCTTTTTGCAACATTGTGGTGATCTTTCTGCAGGGTTGTGGTTCCAGCAGAGCATCTTGTATAGTTCTTGTTATGAGACATACTTGAATCAGATCTCCTCCTTCCTAACAGCCTGGCTTGGCTTGGTTTGGCTTGCTTGCGTGCTTTCTTGATTGAACACGAGTGACTTTATTTTTATTCTAATGATTTTTCACATATCCATGGGCATTAAAGAAATTGAAACTTACTTTTGAAAGCATACAGTTCTCACTTTACATATTGGTGTGAAAAGAAGATCCCATGGATGATGTTTCTTCATTTCAAGCATCTAATTTCAGAAAAGTTAAAGGTGTAACATTTTGTATTACAAGTGCAGGAAAATTAAAGTTGAAGTAGCTACAAAGTGACAAAGATATTCTCTTGAAAAATTGGCACTTCTTGAAAGAATAGTAACTATCTGAAGTCCCTTTTAGGGCAAAATAAATATTTATCTCCAAACATAATAGCTCTCTATAATTTATACCAGCACACATTATGCACGCCCAAGATGTCTTTCCAAAAACATTTGTCTATCATTTGATTGAACAGAATCTTTAGAGAGCATTATGTCTTACTAGAATGACAGCAAAATGACAAATGATCGTTGGAAGAGTTATAATCATGAGATATATACACAAGTTAAAATTTTAAAAAGTCAATCTTTTCAGATCTAAGTAGTTAAGATAATGGCATTAACTGATGTTACCAGATTTTCAATGGGGAATGCAAATAGAAAACATATTAAGTATTGCAAAAGAAATATTTTTAAAGTTTCCTGAAATGTTGAATCTTGTCTATCTAATCCAATGTGTGTTTGTTCCTTTTCCTTCCCCAGATAAATTAATCTGCATTGAGAAAGATGGTTCTTGATAGTTGTACCTAGTCATATTTATTCAAATAATAAAAACAATGTTGTCAGCAGAAACAACAAACTTCGTGCTCTGAATTACAGCTTTATTAGATCATTCAAGAAGGTCATTAAATACTCATATTATCTCACTAATTTGTAGACACTGGCGTGGGAATAGATATTTTAATTTTTCTGCAATACAAATATTTCTGCATTGAGCATACTTACTCATGACACAGCCAGGATCCAAATTATAAAAATTATTTTCATCTAGATGGACTTTAAAATATTAAAACCATCATTATAATTGGAATATATAGAGTATATTCTAATATAAATTCCCAGATTATGTATTATCTATAATCTAGCATACATTCTAATATATATTCTAGTAAATATTAGGTAAACTGATATTAATGTGTACTTATGTTTCTCCAAATTTACCACTCTGCTTTGGTAATAATAATAAAAAGAAAATGAGGTCTACTAAGGACTTTATGAAGTTGAAATCAACATTTCAGATATGAACCAAGAGTACGTATTTCTAAAATAACATCTTGGTGACTAAAGCTTCATTTTGATTAGTTTACCAAGTTGTCAAGAAAAGCATGCTTATAAACTTACCAGAATACCATTACCCAAATCTTAACAAGTAAGCTGCTTTTAAAAGATATACAATGATATACATCTGAGTGCACTTTTGTACCTTTTTGCATTTATTCATAGCTTTTATTGATTGAGAAAAATGTTTGCTCAATTATTAGGGTCAATTCAGGCAGGAAATGTGAAAAAGTTTCTTTTCAGCTTTTCTACAATAAATTCCAGACCACTGTGAATAATTACCCAGTGAATTGCACTACCTAGGAAAATAAAGAGTGGGTTAAGTCATTACTCCAAAATAGTAGATAGCAATTGAAGATATTGTATTAGCAATGCCATAGGATAAGAATATTTCCATAAAGTTCTTATAAATAAATCCAAATCCAAGTTATATAAATACTTTGTCTCACTGGAAGAGAAAAATATTTGAATATGTCTGTAAGACAAATAGAAAAGGAAGATTGGAGGATCATATATTTAGATAAACTTATACATTTTATATCAAATTTCCTTATTTTCAATCATTCATTAAAAAGTTTCAGTATTTCTGTTTTCACTGAAGATTTAAGATTTTCTCAAATATTATAGCCTATAATGTCAAAAACATTTAAGTAAGTTAAACACAAATATAAACCATTTTAGAGGTTTATTTTCTACCTAATTTTTCAAAGTGTCTCAAGAAATATGTAAAGAAAACCTCTGATTCCATATCATAGCACTATAAATGGAGTTTGATATGAACTTATTGCTTCTTTTAAGGTTTGCAGAAGACAGAAACTCTAAATACATTATAAATTTGGCTTTGAAGAAATACTCCAAAAAAGTTTTAAAAGTATAAAGAAATGGGGAAATAATATCTGTTCCCTTTCCCTTCTTCAAAGAGACTTTGAACAGCTTTCCAGCATTTGAGAGCTAAGAAAGATATTATATAAGGAGAATTCTCTGAAGTCTTTGCTTTTCTAGCATCCTTCATGTTGTTGTCAGCAAAACAGACATAGAAGAGGAAAAATTTTCTTCCAACTCAAAATAAAATGATTTTAAGATTAGATTTTCCAAGTTTACCTTAAAGAAATACTTCTGTTGAAGTTCGGCTAGTATAAATCCAAATTAGTATGCGATCCTCTAGTGTGCTAAGAGAAATACAATATAATATGGAGAAAATAGGATAAATACAAATGGAAATGAGAAAGGAATTTAAACTTTTCATTACAAACACAAAAAAGAGTAACACAAGAAATAGGGACAAAGGAGCCATAAAAGCATATAGGGAAAAATAGCAAATAACATATTTCCTTTAAATGGAGTAAACTTTCCAATATTTCTAAGCAAAATACAGAGACTGGTGCTTTATATAAATATAATATAAAGACTACAAATAAAACATTTAAAATATTTATATATTTATATGTAATATATATAGACTAAAAAAATATACAAGGTAAAGAAGGACATTACATGTTAACAAAAGTTCCACAGCATTAGAAGATTAATAGTTATAAACATTTACATAACTAATAAAGACAGACATAAATGTAGATGAAGTAAAATCTGACAGAATTGAAGAGAGAAATGAAACGTTCCATAATAATCTTGGAGATTTCACACCCTTCTCTAAATAATGCACAGATACCTTCTGACAGGTAAGAAAATAGAAGACTTAAGCAACTCAATAAACTAACTAAGAAATAGATGTTTACATAGCATTCAACCCAACAAGAATGGCATAGAAATTATTTTTAGGTGCACTTGGGATATTTTCTCAGAGAATCTGTTTTAGGCCATAAATTGTCAACAAATTTTTATGAGATAAATTGATGAGATATTTTCTCTGATCACAATGGAATAAAGTTAGAGATCAATAACAGAACTGAAACAGAAGATTTTACAATATTGTTATAAATGACATACTCTTGAACAACCAATGAGTTAAGAAACCACAAGGAAAATTAGAAAATACTTAGAGAATAATGAAAATGCAACATACCAAAAATTATGGGATACAGCCATCATAAAAGAATTAAGAGAAAATTTTATAGACATATGCTATCTTTGGATATGAGGTGTCTCCCAAATGATCATACGTGAATTCAAGAATGTTTAGAGGTGAAATCATTAGCTTACGAGAGCTATAGCCTAATGACTGGATTAATCCATTTCAATAGATTAATAATTCAATAGGACAACTGTACTAGGTAAAAATTCTGGACAGGTCAAGTAGGCTGGAGAAGGTAGGCTACTGAGAGCAAACCTTTAGGTTTTGTATGTCGCCCCTGGCTCCTGGTGCTCTCTCTGTTCCCTGGAAGCCATCAATTGACAAGTTCTCCCACCACATCCTTCTGCCATGATGTTCTGCCTCATCTTGGGCCCAAAGCAAAGGAAGCAACTTTCCTTGGAAAGAACTTCAGAAACCACAACTCTAAAATAAACTTTCCAATCAAAAGACAGAGATTGGCAGAATAAAGAAAGAGGTGGGACAGAGGGAGGAGTATTCATTTTAGATACAAAGACACAAATGGATTGAAACTGAAAGCTTGTTTAAGAATATCTTCTCAGGTATTTTGGTCACAGATTGAAATGCTAATTAAAACACTGTAAATATTTACATTTAAGAAACAAAGATTTCAGCTGGGCATGATGGTACACCCCTTAATCCCAGTGATTTGGGAAGCTGAGACAGGAGGATCTTGAGTTCAAAGCTGTCTCAGCAGAGGCAAGGTGCTAAGCAACTCAGTGAGACCCTGTCTCTAAATAAAATACAAAATAGGGCTGGGGATGTGGCCCAGTGGTTGAGTGTTCCTGAGTTCAATCCCTGGTACCCCCTCCTAAAAATAAAAAAGAAACAAAGTTTTCAAATTATCAATGCAGGTGGGCAAACCTAAGGAACTTAACCCTAAGCTACTAGAAAGAAAGAAAAAATAAATATTAGCACAGGGATAAATGAAATTTAAAAAATAGAGAAAATAAATGTAACCAAAATTTATTTTTTTAAAGATCAAAAATACTGAACTAAGAAAAAAAACAGGGATACACAAATTGCTAAAATTAAGAATGGAGGTGAAACAATAAGAGGTATAAAGAACAAAAATAATTACAAGAGAGTACAACCAAAATTTTTTATCAACAAATTGGATAATCTAGGTAAAATAAGTTCCTGAAAACACAACACTTAACAAGACTAAATCATGAAGAAATAGAATATCTGAGTAGGTATATAACTAGTAAGGAATTTAAATCATTAATCAAAACGGTATCAACAAAGAAAATTCCTGACCTTGATGACTTTGCTGGTGAACTTTAACAAATGTTATAGAGTAGAGGAAGAGGATTTAGAGAGATGGAGTGGCACAGGGGAAGTACTGGGGAATGAAATCTACCCAATTGTGTTGTGTCCATGTATGAATATACCACAATGAATTCTGAATATATCCTCTGTGTGTATGTAGATATACATAATGTACCAATCAAAATAATAATAATAATAATAATAATAATAGAAGGAATATTAATAGGATAGAACAGGAGATCAGGGGGAGGGAGAAGAGGAGGAGAGAAAAGGGAAGTACTGGGGAATGGGATTGATTATATTATGGTATGGCATAATAAATCACATCATTGTGTATAATGATGATGCGCTAATGAAAATAAATTTTTTTAAAAAGCAGTCTGTTCCAAAAATAAATAAATAAAAAAGGACTATACCATACACATATTCTCAAATTTAGATATGGACAGGAGTCAACACTTCCTAATTCATTCTACATAGCCAACAGTAGCCTGAAAACAAAGTCAAGAAAAAAGAAGTTCAAAGAAAGAAAATTACAGACCCATAACCCTTAGGAATATTGATATTAACATTCTCAACAAAATACTAAAAATTCTGTGATATTTTAAAAAGTATTATATACCTTAATTAAGTGAGGTTTAATGCTGGAATGCACAGATAGTTCAACATGTAAAAAAGAGTCAATGTTATATACTACATTAACAGAATGAAGGAAAACACCCAAGTGATCATCTCCACTAGAATGATAATTTGACATATTTCAATACCATATCTTGATTTAAAAAATCAAAAACTCAGCAAAACACCTTATATCCATTAAGATGTTTATGCGAAAATTAAGAAAGATAGAAAAGAAGTTCAGGTGAGGATATGGAGAATTGGAACTTCTGTGCACTATTGGTGGGAATGAAAAATGATACAACCACCATGGAATAATGTATGGTGGTTCCACCAAAAAAATAAGTTATTTGGCTATGTGCCCCAGATAATTGCAAGGAGGGTCTTAAGAGACATCTAAACAGTCATGTTGAGAGCAGCATTATTCACAGTAGCTAAAATATGGAAGCAATTCAAGTGTCCAACCATAGATTACCAAACGTGATATGTACATTTAATAGAATATTATTTAGTCTTAGAAATGAAGGAAATTCTGGCAACATGAATAAAACTTGGGGACATAATGCTAAGTGACATAAAGCACTCATAAAAAGAAGGATAATACTTGTTCAGAATCATGGAAACAGAAAATAGAATGTCAGTTTTCAGGGGCTGGGATATAGAGTTTCAGTATTGTCATATGAAAAAAGTTATGGAGATAAACAGTATCAATATTTGCTCAGCACAATGAATATATTTAATGCCACTGAACTTACTGTACATTTAAAAATGGTTGAGAAGTTAAATTTCATGTTGTGTCTCTTTTGCCATGATAATAAATCAAAAACAAATTTCTGTATGCAAGCCTAAATGATCGAATTGTGAAATTCAGCTTTAGCTAACATAGCTCTTCTGAATCCTGATATCGTATTTTAAGCATTTGCTTTTTGTGTAAACTTTGTCTAACTTTGGTGTCAATTATAGTTTCATAAGTCTCTTAAAATCAAGTAAATGTATTTGCCCAGGAACATTGAAATTTATATCAAAAGGAAACCTTTAAGTCTATTTAAACAAACTAGAACACACACACACACACACACACACACACTCACACACACACACACACACACACACACACAGAAGATACACTGTGGATCTGTGGTACCATGCCAAAATCAATCAATTGCCAATTCACTACTATATATCATTGCTGTCACATTTCAAAGCTTCTTCAGACAGTCTCAGATCTGTATTGTTTAAAGAAAAAGAAAAATAAAGGAAATTAAGAAGAAATTTTTTAACAAACTTTTTAGGAAAGTGTTTCATTCACTGTTGTATGGAGACAAGTTTGTTGAATTAGGTAAATATGAGATAATTGAAATGCCGTTTGAAAGATTATTTAGATTTGTTTGCTCAATAGTTTAAAATTTCACTATTAAAATACTTTTTTCATTACATAAAATTGCTGAACTTACCTTTTGAGTAATTGATTCATAAATTACTATTTGACTGATTTTAAAAGGAAATTGGACAAGTACAATTGCAGTGTTCCACAAGAGTCTAAAATTTGTGATAAAACAACAAACAAAAAGAATTTGCCACTTAATAAATGGAGTGGTATGAGATGAATGTTTGTGTTTCCCAAAATTCACATGCTGAAACCCAAATACCCAAAGTACTAGTGGTATTTGGAGGTGGCGCTTTTGTAAGGTAACTAGGTCATAATGTTGGATACCTCATTATGGATTAGCACGTTTATAAGAAAAGGAATAATCAATCTCTCCTCAAGGAGAAGAAGGATATCTGCAACCCAGAAAGAGAGTCCACAGCGCATGCCCATTATGCATGCATTTCAATCTTAGGCTTTCCAGCCTCCCAGAATTATGAGAAGCATTCTAGTTGGATAAGCCACCCCATCTCTTGTTCTGTTATAGCTAAGATACAAATTTAGGAATATTTCACCCATTAATTAAAAAGTTTGAAAGCAGTTTGACCATGAATTTTTGCTATAAGTGGCATCATAGTAAATATCAAATGTGAATTTAAGCTTCTTGATTTAAGAAAAAATAATTATTGTTGATTTGTTGAGATCAAATGAACTATTTAGGTAAATTAGTTACGCCTGGAAGGTTTTTACTTTTACCAATTATATTAGTTAGCTTTTCAACACTGCCACAAAAGTCCCTGAATAAGAACAAAGTAGAAGAAGAAAGATTTATTAGGTTTCATGATTTCAGAGGTCTCAGTCCATGATCAGCCAATTGTGTTCCAGAAGCATCATGGCAGAAGAGTGTGACAGAGGAAATCTCAACTCATATTAGCTGGGAAGCAGAGAAAGAGAGGGCTGCAGAGAAAATAAACCATTCTAGGTCACATTTCCTATGACCTGCTTCCTCCAAGGAGGTCCACTCCTCAGTAATCCATTCAGAAATCAAGGGATTAACTCCTCAGATGGATTAATTCAGCCCTCATGATTCAATCATTGTCTATAAGTGTCACTTCTGAATTTCCCTGTTTTGGATCCATGTTTTCAACAGGAGTTTTAGGGAACATTCCAGATCCAAACTTGAATTATGTGCATTCAGTTTTCTTACCAGTGTTCAGAGTTACACTATTGTTCTATGACATGTATCTAAAACCCTGCTTCTTCCTTTAAGGTGTAGCTGCTAAATGGTGCAAATCTACTTCCTTGTGAAGTTACTCAGGAGAGTGAAATTGCACAGCAGTAGGTATTCACTGGATTTTGCATCATCTCATTAATTGGAAATAATTGTGATGAAATCATGATATTTTAAGGTGTGCGTGTGTTATTAACTGCTATCTGGACATGATTCAATTTTCATACTATGCCTTTAAGGGAGTTAAATTGCTGGTAATCCTAGATGAGGAAAGATGTTCATTTTACTCTCAAAGGTATCTTTCTAATTTTATTTTTAACAGTAATTACCTCCTTGCCTACAGTATGCTGAGTTGTTCCAATAACAATACATATGTTCTATCCCTGTGGTCAAACAGATTATGTTAGGGTTTCATTCTATGAATTTGATATTTCAAGAAATGTAATCCTGTACCACTACATAGTGAATTCCAAATTCTTTCTAATTTTCCAAATAAGAATTTAACAACTAAATTGAATTCTCCAGTCTTCATGATCTTATCATTTCTTCCATTAAATTACCTTATTCTTGCTCAAGTTAAACTTTGTTCCTCATTTTCTGGTTTATAAAGGGCTGATAATTATTATATCAATATTTTAATCACTTAAATACATTGCACAACTTTTGAATACCTGTATTGCCATTATACCTGATATCAGTTCCATCAAAAATGGAAAATGCCAGTAGAATCAAAGACTAGATGTTTCACACCCCAATGATTTCAAATTTCCACGAAAATGTAAGTATAAAACATACAACTCAGTAAGTCTCATTTCCTTATTTTATTTTCCATTAATTGAACAGATTAATTGTGGATGGGGCATGAATAAGGTTAGAAATTTTCTTTGGATAGTATTGAGTATTTATCAATGTATAGAGTTCTGAAATTGGAAATGACCCTGGTAGTAATATTTTTAAGTATTGAAGCTCAGTAGGAGAATGATTAAGAGAAAGAGTTTGGAGACAGATGTGAGTTGACTAGACTTTGTCTAAAATCTAACACTTAATTTGCTTTCATTTATATGATCAAGTTATTAATTCCTAATTCATTGAACTGTTGGTGTTAAGACAATTTATTCAAAGCACTTGACATACTGAGAGCACAAGCAGGAACAATGGGAGATTAAATGAGAGGGAGCAGTGTGTTCTTTTGTCCTCAGATTCACTGGAGGACTTCCTGTTGGACTATCAGAATGAGTCCAGTTTCCATCCATCCCCTCCTCTTCCTCTCCCGGACTAGGCTATGGATAAATAATCCATAAGCACCAGCCTGCAGATTGTTCCGTTTTGCATCCACGTCTCTGAGCTTCCATTGCAAGCACATTCCATTGAGAAACAAAATGAAAAAGGTTGGGAGAGGGCCAATTTGGCAATAAGCACTTTCTCTTCCTTTGTTACTTACTACCCATAGCAGTGCAGGGTGCTCACTTAGGGTCTCCTCATTATTGCAGTATTATGTTGTAAATATCTCTATTAGCACTTCTTTCCCTGGGTTGTAATTATAGGTTGATACTTCTTTTTCTGCTAGGCTCAAGAATTAGTTTCTTAAAGGCCTAAGCCATATATTACTTTTTCCTTTTCTTTTTTTTAATTAATTCTAGAACATCTTGGGTATGATCAGTGCTCAGGATGAATGAATATGATTATATTTCAGGTGAATCATGGGAAAAAGATTCATAAAAAGAGCAAACACAGAAAGCTATACATCTAATATATATTGTGCTAGAAATCGATATATGTAGAAGAGACAATCTGAAGTATATAACTTAGGTTCACCATTCTCAGTAAGTGTATATGTTTAATATACCCCCGAGTATGTGGGCTCTCTTTTAAACCTGATGATCTCATTTGATATACTTATAAATATTTGCATAAAAGATGAAGAATGAGCCATACTTTTTTATTATTCTATGGATATCTCTGTTGAAATATACTGCAATCATAGTTTAAATTTCTATTCCTAACAAGCTAGTTTGTTGATCTCTGAATATGTACCATGCACGGTTAAAGCAATCTCTGTATTTAAATTTTAATTCTTTCAATTATAGTGAAGGAGTTTTGATATCCTTACTTTACAAATGAGCACACTGAAGCATGTTGGTGAAAAATGGCCACACTAAACCAGTAGATAATTGTACACATACATTGGTGTTTCTCTCTTTCTCCAAGTGACTTTCAGATGACCTGCTAATGAATTTCAATAATGGCCTGATCTAAATCTGTTTTTGCTAATAACAGTGAGAAAAGAGTCAGCAGTTAGACAATTACTGGAAAGATGAAAGGGTATGAATAATGCACCTACTGGATAATAGACCCATTTGGGTTGTCTGTGGGCAGAGGCAAGAGCACTCCACCCTCATCTGTTCTCCCCTACCTGAACGTCTCAATATCTGGGATAGGTTCGTAAGCAGGAAAAGAGTGCAGGATCCACTAAGGAGAATTGATCACTAAGAGCCCACTGTGGCAAACTCACCAACATTCACAAATGTCTTACATGGTGCCGTGCCTTTGAGCATGCTCAGCCCTTTCCCACCAGCTAGCTCAGGCTAGAGGGGCTGGCAGAGAAAGAAAGAACACCCCCATTCAGACACAGGAGAGACCTGGATTCAAACTCTAGCTCTGCCCTCTGGTAGCCTGTGAACACGTTATATGATCTCACTCCCCATCTTTGAAGTGGGGAGAGAACATCGTAGGCATACCTTCCTTAAGAGACATTGTAAAAATAAAGCGCTTAGTACATTATATGAGCTGGAACAAACTTTCAGGGAGGCAAAGCTGGTACTTTAGGTAGAGATGGGGAAAAAGACTTGAAGAAAAACGTGCCCTTGCCTTAATAAAATTTTACAGAACAGCTATAAAATATCAGATACTGCATTTGGCACTAGGGAACTAGACATAAATTCCAACACATAGTTTTAAGTTGTCTCTAATTGTTGCTGATTAATAAAAGATAGCTCCGAGGCAGAGACTAATTTTTTTCAACACATTATATGTCAAAGGCTCTTTTACATATTTACACATATTTACTTAAGTTTTTGTAACAGCCCTGTAAGCTAAGAATGATTGTTATTGTCAGTTTTTAGAAAAAATCTGCAAGTTGCCTAGGATGACTTTTTTTTTTTTTTGCATATATTTCAGTTGGGTGACACAGTACCTTTATTTTATTGTATGTGGTGCTGAGGTTTAGAACCCAGGCCTCACGCATGCTAGGCAAGTGCACTACCACTGAGCCACAACCCCAGACTTCAAGGATGGCATTTTGAAGAAGTATTTAGCTGTACGAGATTATCTTTATAGTCCATGCTGTCTGCTGTCAGACTTGGCCTCCTGTGTATTTTCCACATTTAAATAACTTCTTGAAGAAAGGATAATAACTTCTGGTCACATGACCTGGGGGGATGTTTTTTCAGACTTCCTTGCTCCAAATATATACAAAGGACACTTTTAAAAAATAAATAATCATATTCAGAAAGAGAGGAGAGAGAAAACTTCCCATGTCCTTAGTAACAGGTATTGAAGTCACGCATGGTGCAGAGTAAGAATCACATTCAGTCACTTGGGTATTCTTGCAGAAATGTGGGCCTCCAAAAGTGATGGTGGGGTCAGTGGTTACATACGGTTGTAGTCAGGGGCAATGCTCCTCATGATTTAACTGTAGTCGAAAGAGCACCAACTCTGTGTCCTAGGAATCAGATTAATTCCTGATTACCTATAACCCAAAAATGAAGCAGATTATCTATGCTACTTGGGGAGATAGTATGGTTTTGTGGAAGCCAAAACAAAAACATAAATAAATTAGTAAACAAAAAGCACAGAAACAAACCTGGTGGATCTTATCTCACATTATGTAATCAATGTCACTTATCTGAGCCTCAGTTTGTCATTTCTACAATGTGTGTAAATACAACATGCTTTATAGAACTGTTGCAAAGACTCAACCAAATAAGGTATGTAAATCATAAGCATATCATATGCATGCTCTATCATTTGAATATGATTTGTCCTGTCTTAACTCAAGTTGAAATTTGATTACCATCGTGGCAACTTGGGAGGTGAAACGTTTGCATTCTTTAGGCCGTTAAGAAGTATTATGCATATGAATGTACACCATGCACAACCATAGAAATGAAAATTTGTACCCCATATGTGTACAATGAATAAAAATGAAGTCTGTAAAAATAAAAATAAATAAATAAAAAGAAGTATTATGCCTTTCTTGTAGAAGTGGGTTCTTTCTCTCTTGTTACAAAGTAAGTCTTACCCCTGTGCATTTTGTCTTCTACATATATTCCCCTGCCCTTCTGCTTTCCCACCATGTTATGACAGTACAAAGTCCCCACCAGGTGTGGCTGCCCGGTTTTGGACTTTTGCCCTCCAGAACCCCACATGAAATAATCTCCATTTCTTCATAAATTATTCAGCCTCATGTATTCTGTTATAGCAACAAAAACAGACCAAGACACACGCTAATCACAGTTATTAATTCACATTAGAACCAAATAACTGTTATTTACTTTATTTTTGGGTGGAAATATTTTAAAACATGTGGCACACACTCCTCTGATGTTTTAAATGCATGTCATTAAAAACTCATTATGAAATTGTTACAAAGCTAAACAAAATTTGATGGTTAAATGACTTTAGAAATTACTGAATGAAATTCCCAAAGCATAAAGATGTACAGATGAAAGCCCTTAAAAGTAAGTGACTTCCACAGGGGTCTCTGACCATTATGGTGCACTAAGGTCATTCAGGTCATTCAGACCATACTGCAGTATGTTTGTAATGGAGGACTCTACGCTGTCCAGAGCAGGTGAACCCATAGTTTTGAAACAGATTTTCATAGTCATCCGTCTCCCTCACAGCTTTCAGGATGCTGTTACTCCTTCTGTTTTGATTTTTCTATATTTTATTCCTTTCATCCACTTTAGGCTAAGAAACAGATTAACTAACCTGAAGTACACTTAACATAGGAGTGGGAGAATCTTTGAATGAGAGTGTGGTGACTACATGAACAAAATGTTGGCTTTCTATCCTTTATCTGGGTTTACTTGTGAATGTTTTACAGGTATACTGGGGAGCTGGGGACCTCTGGGCTAAATATCACATTATTGGTTGTCTGAATAACTAAGATCAATAGAAAATTGAACTACCTGCAAAAGTGAGACTTTATTCTTTCAACATTTGGATCAATGGTAAGATTAAACATTGAAAACAAGTTAACAAACCACCAGCAGCAGCAACCACAAAAATAATCTGAAAGTAAGCTAAATTATGGGATGTTAATGCGTTCAATTAGAACTAAAATGCAGAAGCTATACAAAAGAGGTGGTCTACTCAATTCATTTCGTAACAACTAAGAAACAAGCAAAGAGATTTCAGGAATGTATGAGCAGTCTACTTGCATGTTAGCTTTCAGAGTGGGTATGTAAGGAGTCTAGTCGGGAAGACTTGTGAGTGGGCTTTATGTTGTAGAGTTTCTACCCCACATGCTCACTAACACACACCTTCAGAAGGATGAATACAGCTTGGGTTCTGGAGGATTTAAAACAATAATTGCCATTGATTTTTCTAGGACAGAAAACATTAATCTGTCACAATGAATTGAAGCATCATTAAACAATAACACATGATCAATAGCCAAACTTTGTGGGAAGCTCTTTGAAATTGTAAACTTTTAGTAGCTAGAGTCATGCAGTACTCAGACTTTCCAGTACTGATTTGTGTTTTCTTTTGTTTCTTTTTAGTTTGAGTGTGTTAGCAGATATTTTATTTTTGTATCAGCTAACATTTGTTATGAGCAAATTCGTTCATGATTACGCATGACCTGACAGGGAATGCTTTTAACCATAATTTTATCAATTATGTATCAATACTTAATACTGGAATACAATGAGATGATGGTGATGATACTCTAACCAGTCATGCATGACCAGGCCTTGGACATACCACACGCTGTTTTAAGCAGTTCACACGTATCTACTCATCTGTGGTAAGGTGTAGAAGTGGATCTTTACCAGGAAGTACTTTAGGACAGAAGCCTGTCTTCTGCATGGCTCCCACAACAACTCAACATTGCTCATGAAATTCAACCACTAAACAATTTTAAATGGCTTAAACTGGATGCCAGAATAGGTTGGGTTCCTATGTTTCCTAGTGTCTCTGTTGCAAACCTTCCTTTCGAGGAGGCTTGACTTTGTCATAGTGTGCTTTCCCCAAGCTTCCCACCAGTTGTGAGAAAAGACAATAGGAAGCAAAGGACAAGAGGACAAGGGAAGAAGGGACTTCTGCACTCCTCCTACTGCCTTCCAAGTGAGTTCCAAGTAGTGTCCCTGCACCCTGGCAGCAGCAGTCAGTATAACCTCTAGGTTCTCTCTCTCTTTTCAGGAGCAGCCTTATCATGCCCCAAGTATTGCTTTCTTCTTAAATTTCTGGTCTCTAGTTCCTGGGGGGTCTTCCCCTAAGAATTTAACTCCAGTTCCATCTGTTTGTCCCCCAGTGGCATTCTTAACAATGATTGATGATTGCTGTTTTCTGTCTGGATTGTATTTGGTAACAGGAGACTCTGGGCTTCCTTTGGAATGTCCACAGTCCATAGTGAACTACTGACCTCTTTGCCAATTAAAAGTGAGACACTAATGATCTGTGACATGAAGCCCCCTCACTGTTTATTAAAATGCTCACTGTTAGTTGGTTGTAATGAAGTATCCTGAGACCTAAGAGTCTTCTACACCACATTATTTTAATAGTTACAATGATGATGATGATAACTGTGTGTGGATGACCTCTTTGGACTGGAGAATCTACAGATGGAAAGGTTTATGCTCACAGCCATTAATTTTGGGTACAAATAATAAAGAACAAAAGAGCTCCAGGGGCAGTTGTTAAGAGTCTCATTTTTTATTGTGGTGGGGCTGCTTCTCTCAAAAAGCAGATGCATATTTTATTTGTGCTGATTGTAGAGTAATAATATAAATTGAAATATTACATTTCATGTGTCACCTAGGAAAATGTCAAGACATTCATTAGGAAGGAAGGTGAGGCTGAAATTTGCAGTGAAGTTGGGAATCATAGAGCCTTAAGGGTTTCTAGGACTTTCTTGCTAGTGGAAGTAATTTTCCAAACAAAAGTGTCTAACACTTGGACAAAATTGTCCAACACCTGGATTTAGACCCTGTAGAGTCAGGTGTGGTGATGCATGCCTATAATCCCACTGACTTGGGAGGCAGAAGCAGGAAGACTGCCACATTTGAGGCCAGTCTCAGCAACTTAGTGAAGCCCTAAGCAACTCAGTGAGACTCTGTCTCATAATAAAAAATAAAAGACTAGGGATGTGACTCAATATTTAAGCACCCCTGAGTTCAGTCTCCAGTACCAAAAAAATAAAATAAAATAAAATAAAATAAAAGGGGACCTGAGGGTATAGCTCAGTTGGGAGAGTGCTTGCCTCACAAGCACAAGGCCCTGGGTTCAATCCCCAGCACCGCAAAATAAATAAATAAATAAATAAATAAATAAATAAATAAATAAATAAAATAAAAGGCCCTTTAGTAACACTTCTGTATAAAGAACCCCAAATCTACCAGGTAAGATG
The DNA here is from genome assembly GCA_020662805.1 of Glaucomys volans. Taxonomy (NCBI): domain Eukaryota; kingdom Metazoa; phylum Chordata; class Mammalia; order Rodentia; family Sciuridae; genus Glaucomys; species Glaucomys volans. The sequence continues at coordinate 1,374,668 of JAJEJO010000513.1, read as the reverse complement.
CCGACTGAGAGAAAAGGTAATAGAAGAAGAAAGATATAAATATCAGCTGTAGTCACATAGCCAATTGCAGAAATGGAGACAATAATAGCTGATTTGCTTGACAGCCTTTTGCAGTTATAGATACAATGTACACGAGCATGGAGATCAGATAGGTATTTTATGTATAAATATTTGCTTATATTGAGTAATCGTTTTTTCCGATCTCCGTTCTCCTGTCCCCTGAATTGTTTTATATAAGTATTTTTTTCATAATTGAGATTTGAGGAAACAGAGAATTCAGGTGGGGCTGTAATTGTATTAGAAGAATAAATATCTTCACTCAGAAATGGATACTGGAATTGTTGCCTAGAGATAGATACAATAACTGTTAAGATTTTGCGTATTTTCTTTTTGGTAAAATTATGAGAGTATTTCTGTTTGCACAAAGGATAATCACATCTTATTATTGTGAGGCAGTATAAAATGTACAGCAGTACGTATATAGTTCTGAATCACTAAAGGGCTAAATTATGCCAGTTAGTAAGCAATTATCTGTCAGCTCCATTTCCAACCATCTATATTCCATTTTGTCATGATGGGGCTGAAACCCTGTAATTTTATTTCTTCTCCTCAAGACAATTTCTCTTCGGTTCTGCTGATAGAAAGCACTGGAGAGATGGAGGAAAGCAGGAGGAAAGAGCAGGTATTGGATCCTTTTGTTGACTGATTTTGCATTCAGGGTTGCTTTCACCCTGGAATAGCAGTTGGTTCCAGTTTCTAGTTGTTCTGTACTCCCAAAATCCGCCTCTTGTTCTCCTCCTGGGGTTATCCAGTTTCAGCCAAGCAGCACAACCCTGAGTCTGATCCCAAATGTGCTACTGTTCCCCTTCAGGCTCCTAGAATCTAATAGCAAACCCTGGAGGTCTGAGCCTCAGCTCTGAGAGGCTCTGCTCTTGTGATGTGAACATCAAGGGCCACCCGGTCCGTGAAGTCTGATCCCCAGCTCTGGGTGATGGGTATCTAGATGGTGTCTTTTCCTCGAGTGACTGAGTCCAGCTCCCTACAGCCTCTTGCCCCTATTTCTAGGTTCTGTTACCCCATCCTCTCCTGTTCCTTATTGTTTTCACAGTTGACATCTCTGTGTGACTTAACAGGTCCTTCTATGTGAAATTCCCTCTGTTGAAATACCTACTCTGGTTCATTTTTGCACAGTTATACTTTGGTTTCTAAACAGCTCTTTGGACTGGAGTAAGTCATGTGTCCATTCAGAGACTCAATCCCACATCTGTTTGATTGGGGGGGGGCATAGTAACAGAGGAGATGATATAAATAGTATCTAAAGTGGTGTTTCCAAAATTGTTTTCTGGGGAATGTTACTGCTAAGATTTTCTTTTGCAAAATAATGCAATCACATAGATATAGAAAATATTTTCTTTTCATCAGTTGTCTATTTCAGCTTCTAACATAAATGCTGAGAAAGAGTAATGTCCTTTGTGGTGACATTGTCAGTGAATGCTGTGAAAGGACATGGATGCTATTAGAAAACCGTGAAAATTATTCCAGGGAAAGAAATTCACTAGTGGGGATGAAGGCATCAAGTCCCATTGTATTACATGAGGACAAGTTGATTAAGGTTAAGTGAACAAGTTATCAATTTATACTCTCTGGGTTTGGTTCTATAGAATCTGACTGCTATTAGATTTAAGCAAAAGTTTTCCTCCTCTCTGTGCCTTGGTTTTCTCATCTCTAAATGGAGAAAACAGTAGTACATCCTTCAGAGGACATCCTTCAGAGGAAGATGAAATGTGGCATAGTCTCTGAGATGATGAACACCTACCTACCCGACATTGAATTATCTAATATACTCCTGAAAATAGAAGCAGACCCTGCATGGTGACAACAAATTCATTTAGATAGGAAAGAATAGTTAAAAACAACCTAAGTTGTGCACAATGGAAAGGCCTTGAGAAGGATCCAAAACAGCTTCCTCATTCTATAAACGAGACTAGAACTGAGTCTCCCAGAGACTTAAGATACTTAGTTAAGGAGCTAAATGATGGAGAAGTTGGGTGGAAATCTCAACCTCTTTGCCTTAGTAAAGGGCTATTTCAATTAAGATTGAAGTTGTTAGGGCATTTTTACATTTTCCTGGGTAGTGGCTCAGGGTCCTGAGCTCTGGGTGACTTCATCAGTCTTTAAGGCCCACAGTTTCTAACGAAGGTTTTATCCATTTGGACAAACCACATTGCATGCTCTCTCTCACTCCTTATTCCTGTTTCCCTGTAAGAGTTCAAAGTAAGAGAAACAGAGGAAGCATCAGGAAGAACTGCAATAATAGAAAGAGGAGTGTAGTCTCATTCATTTTTTATTGTTGATAGAAGAGGTGGAGAAGAAGAATTAACTATTTAAATGTGGACTCCAGTCTTTTCCCAGTCAGGTGACTGAGCCAGCCTCTTACCCCTCTACACCTGGCACTAACCCTGGGATAGAGGTAACCAGGTAACCAGCATATCTTTCAGTACCTAGGGAAACTGTTCTCCCTAGCTTTTGAAACAGATCCAGAGAACCAAGCTTATTCATATTTTATTTAGTGTTATCCTTAGAAAGGTGGAAATTACAAGTGATAACTACAGTTACAATATACAAAGCTTCCTTGAAATCTCTAAGATTTTCCACAACTTCATGGAATTCTGGTAAGCACATTATTTTAGAGGAGAATAGGATAAAACAACACTGTGTATCAGTAAAACTAAAGCTATGTACATATGCCTACATAATTTATGATCGATGTATAATTCATATGTATACAATACCACACTTTACCGAGGTAAAAGAGCACAGCGAGGTTAAAAACAAATGTCTAGATTCAATATAAGCTATACAATGCCACCAAAAGGCATTTCCTAACATAAAGGCCTCCAACATGCTAGTATAAACCTACTGATAAATATTTGCACTTTTGAAAACTAAACCAAAATAAGCATATTTAAGGCAACCTTTAAAAGTGTCAGTATTCCTCATCCGCCTCATAGTAAATGTTATTTGCAGTGACAATTAAAAAATATTGAATGATGAAGGACAAAGGTTGGCAAATTCATCTCAACTCCATCTTATCCTCTTATGACAACTTCATCTAAGTTATGGAAAAGTCATATTTTTCAGCTGTTTCCCACTTATCATTTTGAGTGGTAACATTATTGCTTTGGGGTCCATACATGCTTCCTCAAAGCTGTGAGCTACAGATTTTCAATCTTGATTTCACATCAGAAAGGCTCAATGCTATTTTTTTTTTAAACACAGAGAATGAGAATTTAAGAGTATAGGTTTTCCTGTACACAAGCTATTCTACTCTGCTACTCACTTCCATTGTGTCTTTGGAAAGATAAACGATCCAGTAGACAAGATTGAATCCTGCAAATGCAACTGGGAAGAGAATTCGAGAATACTGGTCTATTTTACTGGTACCCCCAAACGTTGGCGAGAGCGGTGGCGGGGTGACAGGTGTTGGCGGTAAGATGGGTGTTCTGGTGAGGACTTTGCTCCCCTCGTGGGATGGAACTATTGGCAAAGTCAGCGAGGTAATTCTTTTTTTCAGATGGTACTTGGAGTCAGAATGCTATGGAAAAAAACACAGAGATGTTCATAACGAGGTTAGAATAGAAGTCACTTTAATCTCTCACATTTTTTGCCATTGACCAATATTATTGACAACTTACTTTGTAAATTCAAACATCAACAAACTCTTCGTAGTATTTTATGTTTCTACTTTTCCAAGAAAGTGTGCAAACACCTTTTAAAAAAAATAACTTGCTTCCATCTGACATTCTAAAAATTTAATGCATCAACAATTGACACCAAGCATATTCCATGTTTCAGAAAATATACAGACTGTCACAACTTTAGGAAAAGATGAGCCAGTTGCAAGGTAAGCAAAGGCCACTCAGGCCTTGGATGTTGACCATGGTATGCGTGTGTGGAAACTGGATTCCAAATTACTCAATTCAAGGAAACCAGAGTGCAAGTCATTGGTACCACTCTGGACATAGACCCACATTCACCCGCTTGTGAGTTTGAATCAAATGAAATTTAAGACGAAAAATTAAGAAATGGAAGAAGAATGAGGATGGTAATGGTTGGAGATCAAGTACAAAACCTTCAGCTGAGTGAGATGAGTTAAGGCTTTGACATAGATCTGCCTCTTCACCTAGAAGCTCTATACTGAAAGCCTTATTCTTTCCTACTCAGAAATTCTCCACAGGGTCCCCTCTATATTGACCTCAGAATTGTTGCATGTTCTTTTCAACCATTAAATGTTCTGTTCTACTGAAATTGGAAATCAATCAACTTCAGTCTTGAAAGAAATGTTTAACACATTCACTAACAGGTGAGAAGGCTAGGATCAGCCAGGAGAGATGCCTTGTCTGCGGTCACCCTGCTAGCAAAAAGTCCACTGGTCAATTTCAATGCTTGTTTTAGCCCAACAGTTTCTTGCCTCCGAAGTATTCAGCCTGTTTCACAGTCTTGGGTTCTGTCTGATTCAGGTTTCTTTCATGCTGTTGAGTCTAGGGGGCTTTCCTCTGATTCCCATTGTTTCTTGTCTACATCCTGTAACGATCGCCTTCCTTGAGGCCAGGTTGTCTTGCTGGGTCTCTACCTTCAAACGCTTGCTGTACATTACCACTGACCTTGCAAAATGGCCTTGTTTCCTCCCTGGCAGCAAAATCACTACTTTGCTGCCTGGCAGGGCATCCTCCTCACGTGGGCCAACTCCTGTGGCTTCAGCCAGCAACCCCGAGGCAGCAGGATGAGACAGCCACTTCCCCTGTGCCGGCTGAGCCACAGGACAAAATGACCTGCCGATGTGGTGACATTTAGGCTGCAGGAATAACAACCCCAAGAAACTCTTCTTTCCATTTTTCCTACTGAATTTTGCATATGATTTGCTATGCAAGTTTCTGAGTATCTAAATAATAGTGGTGGTCATCACAGAGAGCTCAAACCCAGTGGAAACTATGGAAAAATCTGCATCTTCTCCCAACACACACAAAAATAAATAAGAATAAAAAGAAGAATCTGTGTACTCAAACCTAATTTGACAATTACAAACAAGGACTATCTTATCTATCGAATTGGTATTACAGTAGGAAATCTGGACAAAATTCAATAAATTATGGTTATTGGGGGTAGAAGAGGGTTTAAAATAAAGGAAAACCTAGTCTGCTGATCTTGGACCAGAAATAAATGAAATTCTCTGTTTAAAATGTGTGATATCAGAGGAATCAATCCCCAGGGTCACCAAACTGTATGATTGGAACCAGAATAACAGTATTTTGGTCTTAGTGCATGCTGACTCTCTTAGAGAATAAACTCAACACTGCCTCACAAGAGCTTCCTATCATGTTTCTTAGACTCTAATTTCATTTTTCATCATTAAATATGCTATTAACATATTGTCCACCTGAGAGAGAAAAATGCATCACTGCTTTATCCTCCATAAAGAGCCACCCTCCTCCCACACATAGGAAACACTGAAACACCTTCTCCTAGGAAAAGTCCTAAAGAGCGTGATGGTGTGGGAAGAGAGCAAACCTTCAGAGCGGATTTTCTTTCTAGGCTCATCTTGACCTTTAGTAGTACACACTACCAGTCTGAAACTTGTCTTTGCTTCACACAGAGGAAAGCAGGCACGCCCAGTTCAATGAAATGAAAAAGTGAAACATCATGCACTATAAAAATGCAAGGCACTGTTATTTTTTTCTTCTACCTAGGGGTATGGGGTGGTAGAGCTGTTTCTGAATCTCTTGGCATTGTCACATTGCCACTGAAGACTTAATGAGGATTGCCAAATATCCCTGGTCCAGAGAGAAAGGCTTCATTCACAACCAAACACCATGAAAAATTTCAGTAAAATGGCATTAGCCTAGAATTAAGGGTCCCGTAGAATAGGATTACTCCCTTCCTCATTACTGGCCCCAATAATCTTTGTAGACAGTTGCCTGGGAGTGAGGAGAGCAGGAGTTGGAAATCCCCAGATTAGTTCCCTATCTGCTACTTACTTTTGATATGACTTAGACATGTCATAGCTATCAGAGATTCTGATTTTTCCCTAAGCTTCAGGATCTCATCTTTGAAGTTAGGGATAATTACTACTTTCTTCACAAACTTATTCTATTTTTCAAGAATTTGAACAAAATGTATCTCTCTCACACATACACACACAAACATATTTGCACAGAAAATCTTAATTATAACTATTTTTTAATTATCTCTAATGTATGTCTGCTTCTTATTCTTACAGTGCACTTACCTCTGCTTGATTTCCTCTTTTGCTAGAATAATGGCGCCTACCATCCAATCTTTATCTTTCCTTCACATCTTTTGATATCAAGCTCATGTGCCAACTGGTATACTGATTATGCATGGCTTTATATACTCTTGTGCTTTCTTAACTATTACAGCTAGTGTGGCTATTGCCACATTTTCTCTTCTAAGTATAATTATTCTATGTGGCTTATCACCCTTCCTATTGTGAGATTTTCTGGATGATATAGGACACCTTATTCCATGCATGAGTGCTCCACAGTTCCTAGAACATAGAATATTTTAACAAACTTATGCTCAATCAACAAATGAATTAAAATCTAAATATTTCCAAGATGTGTGAGAGAAGGTAGGAAAAGAGAGAAAAACCAAGTTTTATGATACAGTTACATTCTATTTTAAAATATTTTTTGATATTACATTGTGTTGTAGCTACCATTTCTAAATGTTTACTGTTGACAAACATTACAAGGCAATCAGCTTTCATAATTTTGCTTTTTCCTTCAAGATGTCTTCAGTGTCATATTCATTTAGAGGTGAACAAGTGGAAGCTAGAGCAGGAAGCTCACACTTGCAATAAGTGGCAATAATCTTCTCTGACACCAAAAATTATATTCTTAAAAATTCTCATGCTATTCATCCACAGTTTTAGACATGATTTCTCAAACTTAGGACTTCTGGGATTTGGGGTTGGCTAATTCTCATTGTGACAGACTGTCCTGTGCATTATGGGATGTTGATCAGCTTTCCTGACCTCCTCTGCTGAGATACCAGTAGCACCTTCCATCACAAGTTGCAACAACCAAAAATGCCTCCAGACTTTGCCTGATGTCCTCTGTGTGTGTGTGTGTGTGTGTGTGTGTGTGTAGGGGAGGACTGTCCCCTTTGGTAATCACTGATTTGGAGTCACCATTGCTCCACTACCCAGCAGCAATGGGAGGTGGTTGCATTTCCAGCAGGTGGCAAATATGATTGGCAAAAGGAATTACAAGAGTCCTGGCCACTCTACACACTTGATAATCGGCTACTGGATAATTGAGAATTGTAGCCTGAGGAGACTGGACCCCAATTCAGAAGAAAAGATATTGAATTTCTAAAATGAAAGCCAACTTTGCAAGCCTGTGGAACTCCAGGCTTGTACCAGACCCGCCTACTCCACTGTAAGCCCAGCAGCTTCAGTTGAAGGCAAAATAGGCCTTTGTCAGAGTCCAGATGAGGGCTCAGCTTGGGGCTGTCACAGTTTTGAGTGGAACGCCTGTGGTTATGAATTTTTTCCAGGGCTCCCCTGCTGCTGAGTGCCATCCTGCCTTGGGTATTTTTAGAGCACCTCTTTGTTTTAAGTAACTTCATACTACAAAGGTGCTTTGAGTCAAAATGGACAATATGGCAATCAATTATTTGGTGTAGGGATAAGGCACTACGGAAATATTTAGAACAATTTCAAGTCTAATATTTTAAAAGGGAGGGCTCAGTGGGTAACCTCTTAATATACACCTTCTAACCAGGGCTGCCCTACTGAATGGACAAAGTAACTGTTTATAGAACAAGCATGTAGAGGCACAAAAACATCAGAGAGAATATGTTTTGAGAACATTTAGTATTTGAGATATTTTTAAAACCATTATATTAATCATTATGAAGAAAATCGGAACTCTGCTTGCATTTACATTACAACTGAGACTTGGGATCAGAGTCGGCTCCAGAATTTCTATAGTGAAACAGCTTGTTGGCATCAACTGGATTCATTGGCATTGACAGGGTAAACCCAACCCCAGAAAGGAGCATTGGGAGGGATTGGACTGAACTTATGGAGAAACAGCTAACCCCCTACACCACTCATCATCTAGTCCATCCTGCTCTCCCCATCAATCATACAGTGGTATAACCATAGAGAAGCAGCACCATGGTCTTTCTGGTCCTTGGAGCCAAAAAGTCTTAATTCAACCCTTATGTCTATGACTTAATGATGGTATTCAAAGAAATCTTGGCAAAATCTGGAAGAGGAAAGGAAAACTTTTTGGCATTGCAACCTTCACATTTTTCTGTAAGTGAGTGTAGCATGGTATTGGACCACACACAGCCCCACCTTGAAGAAGCGGCAGCAAGGACATAGGTGTTACTTCTCTCTCTGTACCCAAGTTTCTACCAACTGGCTTAGTGCTTCCAGACCAGAGGCAGACTCATCTTTCTCTTCTCACCTTAGACTTCACTCCTCCAAAAATGGAGACTCCCTCTAAACTGAGACACTCACATTGTTCTTCATCCTGTCCTACATCTCTGACCATAGCCTTTATCACAATCATAAAGGCCCATTAATTGTTTTATTCCTTAGTTGTCTGTCTTCCTTTTGGACAAGAAGCTCCATGAGGATGTCACTCAGCATTCAGTAAAGGGCTTGGGACATAAAAGCACTTAATAAACACTTAAATGGCATGAATTATTAAATGAATACACAAGAACTCAACAAATGGGTGCCAGATGGAAATAAAAGAAAATGAATAAACAATATAATCAGTATAAATGTAGTCATTTCCTGGCTAGTGAATTTTGATTCATTTTGTATGTAGATAATTAACAAAAAGTTTCACGTCCCTTGTAGAGACAATATGCCAAATCAGGAGTAATGACAACACTCAAGGAGAATGTCGATGGTGCAGGGACGATTCATTCTTAGAAATGCAGCAATGATGACTTAGATCATTAAATTAATGAAAAAAACAAAAAAATAAAAAAAAAGAACAGCTAACTATGCCAAGTCAAGAACCAAGCTTCATCTGCCTGGATGCTTGGAGTATAAGAACACCCCAGACACATCAGATGTTTCAAAACTACAAAGTCAGAAATGACTGTAATGTCAAGAGAGCACACTAAATGAAAACAGCAACCATGTAATCAGGAGAGACACTGCTGAAGTTCCTTCTCAAAATCTACAAAATTAAATTTCCAATTCCTAATGCCTCAAAAGCACAAAAGATGACTATTCTATTTTGAGAATTTAGCTTTAAGGTGTGTGTGTGTGTGTGTGTGTGTGTGTGTGTGTGTTTTAATTTCAAGACCTAGACTTTAAATGCCTGAATTCTGTCATTATTATATTAAATTTCCAAGTCAAAATCAAAATGATAAAGGTGAAACTTTTACCCACATCTGTGCTTAATTTCCTATGAAAAGCAGTGAGCACAACCTAGAATCACGTGAAATACCCAAGCACTCAATTTCATCTCAACTTCATCATGTTAGTTTGCTATTTCAATGTCCAACTTATTCAAAAAAATGCTGTTTTGATTGCAAGTGAATAGGCATTTTTAAATGTCATGGTATTTGCAAGGAATAAAATGGCCTTGCAATCATAATGTACCATTGTGTAATATAAATTGCAAATGTGAAATTTATGTTTGGTCCTCTACATTATATAGGGCAACCTGCCAGGTTTTCACATGAACCAACAAAATGAAAACATCCTATTTAATCACCTATATTTATTTTAATGATACATTCAAGGTTTGTATAGTTAGTTTTTTTGCTTTTAATTTTTGTATTGTAGCCTTTTATAAACAAAATTCTCCTATTCATTGTTTAAAAATATTCTAAGTGAAACTAGGCTCAGAAATATAAGTTTTCATAAGAGAGAAGGCAACTTGCAAGAAAAAGTACTTTAAGGTGATTTAAATGCGATTTCTTATCCAGTTTTCCAAAGGACCTGCTCATTATATGTTACTATTTTAGGATTGTAGGAGATAGTTTATGTGAAAACCTGAGATCTTAAATTCTACCTTATTAATAAATTATACCTTTAAAATAATAGCCTGAGGAGGTGATTACTATTTTCTCCAAAGATTTGAAATCGTATTCCTCTTGGTACCACACATTTCAAAGAAAGTAAGATAAAGATTACTTTTCATTTCAATATCTGACCACTGAGTATGTTCAAAATGATTTCAGTTGCTTTTTACCTTACTTTTACTTAATTTTTCTTTTTAATTTTAATCTATTTCTTAAATAAGTTTTTTAACTAAATTCTGATAAATAATTCATTTATAAATTTGTGTTAAGATAATGTATGAGCTTTGGACAATGTTTATAGATAATATAAGTATATGCATTCAGAAAACTTAATTAACAGAATTAATTAATTTTAAAAAAACTAAAATCATTTTCAAATATATCAGTCAAATATTTTCAAATACATGAAAATATAATTAAGTCAAAGGAAGGATTTGGGGAATGCCCTCACCTACATTCTCAAAATACTTTATTCAATGGTATGTATTCTAGTATAACCGAGTCCTTGAGAAATTGTGGTGAGATAATGGCTTTGCTGTCCATAATGTGAATATCAGGAGTTCTAGAATCAATTCTGGGTAGTGTTTCTACCCAGTAGTAACTAATATTTTCCTTCTGGAAATCCTGCTTTCCCATTTGTAAAAGAAGCTAATTATACTGGATCACTGTATGGCAGACCTTTTCATTCTTTTTTTTCTCCCATGGTGGGTAATTCAAGAAAAATAATCTATAAATTATGTCTCTTGACTTATTATCAGGCTGCCCTCTCATTTCCTGGAAAAAATATAAATTTTTAAACAAGCTTCTTAGTTTATCAAAGTGAAAATGATCAATTAATAGAATCGTTACATTTTTAGTCAAGGAATTCCTCACAAAGAGACGAGGCGCACATAGCCTTATAATTTTTATCACAAAGGTAAAACAAAGATGACCAAGCTACACATGGTTTTCAAATTTGGAAATGCCTGCTAAAATTCATCAATTAAAGAAAATTTCCATCTCAATGTGTCTGCATTACTCAATCTTACAAGCAAAAAATATCTCTTTCCTAAGATTTACTCTTCGGGGTTTATATTAAAACAAAGTTATACTTGTCAAACAATTTTCAAAGGATTTTAAAAAGTGTGTCCAGCTTAATTGTGTGAGAATTCAGTCATCTATTGAACTGATTGGTGGGAGCCGATTTATGGCCCTCAATGTTACCATTTGTTTTTTTATTCAAATACCTGTCTGGAACAGGGCCTGACCTCAGCAAATTTAATGTAAATTTGTGAGCATTTCTCACTGATTATAGAATATCCATGTGCATGTATCTAATATACAAATATAAATATGAGAATATTTTAACATGAATCAAACATTTGGATTGTGACTCAGAGTTCAGAGAATCTCTTATTCACCATTCACATCTTGCCTGCATGAAATAAAACAGCAAGAAGATTTCTAACAAAAATTGTCCATTCCGCAAGAGTTTCTGTTTCTTTCCTTCAGAATCTGAAGTCTCATTAGGATTTTTTTTTTTTAACTTTATTCTCTGAGTTAGTGTAAGTGAACCCGTTCAAAGAAAACATCTAAAGGCTAAGCAGAATTTTCTGGTCTCCTTTGAGAGCCTGGAATCTGCCAGTACAAGTAAAAATGATAAAAGAAGGATGAGAAAGTTTGGAGCAAAGAAAAATTAAGGATTGTACCTTTGCTTTTTTCTGTGATGTTGGAAGCGAAATTGACCTTGCTCTTAGAACTAGAGTTATGCAACTTGTAACTATGTAGCTTATTATTTTGGATTGCTTATTTGTACGTAATCACTCTTTGAGCTGCTGTTCTCTAAGTAGTGGGTAACATTAGAAAAGAAAACAATTACCACAACAATCTCTGCTTCCAAAGGTTCTGCAGCCTTTGATATTGTCACTGGGGGTTGGGCTGCAAGCTGTGCCTTCCTTTTGGCCTTCTGTGTCTGCAGATTGGTGAAGTAGTTGACAGCTGCAAACTCAATGAGAGCAGAGAAGACGAAAGCAAAGCACACAGCTATGAACCAATCCATGGCGGTTGCATATGACACCTTGGGTAAGGAGTGCCGGGCACTGATGCTTAAAGTGGTCATTGTTAAAACAGTGGTAATCCCTAAAATGAGAGATCCAGTATTAGCATCAGGAATCCAATAGTGTGATCAAATGAGAAGATGTAGGAGTAGCAAACACTCTACCACTGATGTTTGTTACCTTAGTGCCTTATAATTGTTCACAATCATTATCATAGGTGCTGTCATTCAAACTTAGTGCAATGACTTATACAATGTAGTTCCTCAAAAGTTGTTGACCAGGATTAGTTTAACTATTGCAAAATTTGTCATGAATAGTTCTACTTGTTTACTGCTTGAAAAAAACACGTAATTATCACTTAAGTAAAGAAATCATAAATTTCTAGTCAATTTCGGTAGCTGATAACATCTCTCATTCCAATTGAGAAATCTATTTGGTATGAGTACTAACATAAAATTAGGTTATCCCTTTTTTTTTTTTAAGAATTTCTTAGCCTGGTTTCAGGGTAAAATAATTTCTCAGGAGTAAAATAAATTTCCTCATTCATCTGCCACCAGTTCTCCTGCTTGAACTTCAGACTTGAGGAGTTCATAGAATTAGGATATGTGTGACATTGATGGTCAATATCATTATGCAGATATACTTTGTACTTTGCGAAGATGTATTTAATATACTAAATTGAAGGAATCAGGATCCGTTGGGAGATTTCAGTTCAACTCAGGTCTTTTTTCTATACTACTAAATTTATAATCATGAAAATCCACAAAAAATAAATTTCTTTGCTGATAATATTTTCAGTTACTGCTTTTTTTTATTATTTTGATCCATCAGAACTAGTAGGGATTTTATAACACATAAGTGGAAATAAACATTTGAGTCAAACTATAATAGCTTTTATTTTAGACCTACAGAAGAGCACTTTCATATGATTCCACCTAGTAAAAGTAAGATACAATTTCTGTATGAGTAGGTTAAATATCTTTGCCTTTTGTTTTCCTAGATTTACATGTCAGTTTTCACCTGTCTGCTTTTCCGTCCTCATAAAAAAGCAAATCACAATAAAATATTGCTAAATAGGGCATATGAAAGTCATAGGAAACCAGCCAGAATTCTTGCTGAGACAATATTTTTGTTGATTCACTACACATCTTACCAAAAGATGAGCGTCATTTTACAAATATGTGTTTGAAAGAGTTAGGAGTCTTTTTCCTTTGAGGATTGAAAAAGTGCCCTGGTATGAATATTCACCCAAAATGCACAAGCAATGAGAGGTGCAGGATAAACAGAGATGGAACAAGTGCAAGGCATACCAAAGACAGTTCTTGCTGGAACTGACTCCTTGTTAATCCAGAAAGACACCTGGGAAAGAATGACTGTCATAATGCATGGAGTGTATATCTGTATCATGAAGTAGCCCATCTTCCTTTGCAAGTGGAAATAAACTGTCATTATTACATATTCACCTGTTGGAAGACATGTACATCAGTATTATTGCTCTTGACAATCTGCAAAAGGAATGCAGGTGAATATAAATCATGCAAGTTTTAAATTAGCATGGGCTGGAAGAAAACAAGCAAAGGCATTTCTCAACTCATGAAAGGCTACTTGCTCAGCAGCTGATGGAGCAATGAGACGCATCAGTTCATTGCTTTTAGTGGGGTTCTAAAGACTTATTCTAAGATTATACAAATCTTTAAGTGCATCTGGTTGCAAAATCAATTTTGAAGAAAAGGACTCATCACTTCCAAGCAACAAGTGTAGCTGAAAATGGTTAATGCAGTGGAAAAAGAAATAAATATTTTGAAAATGTGCACTACGGACTCATCGCAGGCAATACTCAAATTCTTACCTGTGTTTGACTTAATTGTCTCACTAGACACAGTTTGTCCTATCAAATCATATTGCAAGAGGCTTGAAGATTCTTCTGGGACTTCTACTGAGTAAAGTGGTCCTTTTTTCCACGTATATATGATTTCGCTTTTAGGGTAAGCATCTGAATTTGAAACAAATTAAGCATAGAAGTGAATATGACTAGCTGTCTTTTTTTTTTTCATTTGAAGCAAGAATTGTCAATAGAAAGAAGGAAATGCAAAATATGCATTTTTATTGTTTTAATTGTGGTGACCAACAGCTCTGTGAGATTGACTCTAAGTATATTCCTAGAATCATATTGAAAGTGTTATAGTAGTTCTTCTCTTTTGTTTCCCTATCACTGACTAGAAGAGTATAATTGAATGTTTTGAATGCATTATTTGACACTCAGAAGCTTTTTATAACTTACAACTCCCAAACTTGAGTGGACAAGCATGCCCATCCATAGGAAAGTTAACCAGCCTCATGGGACAGTCAGCATTGATGGTCAGCCTAGGGACATTGAAACAAATAGTTCTGAGTTAGTACCAAGAGCAAGTTAATTGGGCAGAGGAAACAGAATTAGAGAAGCCTCACCTCATGGTGTAGAGAATTGTTCCATTCTGCATTATTCTGAAGAGTTTATTAGGGGTTGTCATGTTGTGAGCAATTGACTTTTTTCCATTCCTAAAAAAAGTGTCAGGGGTCCAGATTTTACTGACCATCAAGTTATTTAAACTCAGAATCTCAGTCGGCCCCCCGAACTTCAACCTCTCATCAGTCCAGGTCTGGCGGAAGAAAACATCCATTGTATACTCCTAAGAAAAAACAAAATAGTCACACAGGGTGGGGATATGGTTTGTTATAAATAGTTAATTCGCTGGCTTATATACTCAATTTTAAAGTTAAGCACTAAAGCAACATTTTCTGACAGTAACTTATCAGTAAAGCTGAATAGTAATTTAATAAGTAAATAATGATTTTATAATTAATGTGTGATTGATTATTATAATAAATGAATAATTTATCATTAATGAATAATGATTTTTTACCAATCATTATTTTTCTCAAATGGAGAAATGATATGCTGCATTGTGCAAACCTCATTCTCCCCTACTCTGGCTATCCTCAACTTTCTCTCTACAACTGCTCAGTCATTTATCTTCCCATCTATGAACCTATCTATACCTCCCTACTTAATTTAGAAGAAAAACACTTGAAAATATTTATAGCCCTAGACTTTGTACAGACCTTCCTACCGTCAGTTAATCTAACCCTTCTGCTCAGTACCTCATTCACCTGCACATGAGTCTCAGAGCATTGCAGTATCATTCAGCAAAGTCCCAAGAATAAACCTGTTTAGCAAGTTAGGGTCACACATCATAACTATTTTATATTCTTGTCAGAGAACATACAAATAAAGGTTGCCAGGATTATTCCAAACAGAAGAGCATTTAGGTCTGAATATAAATATGGGGAGTTACAAACTTTTGACTTTTATGAAATAAAAAAAATTTAGGAATTTTGATAAGGTTATGGCAGAAGCTATTGACAATAACTTGTAACTATACCAAAGCAATGCCAATAATTATTTTGCCTACTTTATAAATTCCTTTGTGATACTTATTAGTGGTAGTAATTTTGTTTTAAAAAATATAACACACAATAGAGTCATACAATAATTATCCAAGCTACATTAGCTTGGATACAAATATATTTTACAAATGCATTTTAAAGAAGACACATGTCTGAGATAAAATTCCAAGTATGCCCTGATTTGAATGATCAGTAGCTGTTGAACTACTGACTGTTTCTAGTTGGGGTGAGTCAGTATTTGAATGAATCATATAATACTAAAATGATCAGGATTCTGAGTTAGGGGTATTTTCCTTTCTCCTCAAGTTTCAGGATACTTAACTTTTCATATAACCCTTCCTTGATCTCTCCCCATCTTTCTTGTTCTCGTTCTTTCTTCCTTCTCCCTCCCTCTTTTCCTTCCTCCTTTATTCCTTCCTATTTTTTCATCCCCTTTTCTTCTTTTCTTGACAATTCAAACAGCAAAAGATAAAAAAAAACTCCAATAACTATTCAGAATTATATTTCCTAATGAAATGGAATGGCACACCTATTTAAAGACAGTTATGTGTGTTGTCACATTAGTATTTGTATTTTAGTTTCAAAGGAAGGAATGCTACCTGAGAACTGTGAAAGAATATCATGATACACTTTGTTCTAGAGGACTAGTTCAGGTTTTCATCTCCACCTACTATAAATACCTTCTTACGAATCCTACAGCCATCTGTACCTGGAACAGAGTCCCCAGAACACCCACTGGTCCATTGCAATGTAAAAAGTGGAATGCATGAGCTGTTCCAAGTACTCCTTTACTGTTTTAACAAAGCCAACTGACAACGATGTACTGCAAAAGACAGGTGTATTTTAAGTTTCATAGATAACCTTCACATACTTTTACAGGGCATAGAATCTTTTTTGTTTTGTTTTGTTTTATTTTAACTATTCAAACAATTGTATGAGGACTTCAAAAAGGAAAGAAATTCTTTTTGTAGGAAAGAATCAGTGCATGACATGTGAATGGAAGAGAGGATCTAATCTTTAAAAGTCCTTCAGCTCAAAATGTTCCAGCAGAGCCCTTAGTGAAATGTGAAGATTAAGCAATAATCTGCTCTAATGGTCGAGCCCTCCTAGTGTGAATGCACATATTGCATCATGAATCTAGAGCCAAGCTTGGTGACCCATTGTCATTATCAAGGGACTCTGCTCTCCTCTACCAAGTAAAAATACCCAACTCTATCAGCAGTCACTCACCATCTCCACATCTGACACGGGTCCAAAACTGGTAACATAAATGTCTGTTTTGACTTCAGTGACAGCACCTGGAATTAACCCAGAGAGTTGGGGTGATGATTGCCAGTCATATTAATCGAGACTGGCCTTAATGACTCCAAAACTCCCCTACCCATGACCAGAGTCAGTAGCTGAGTCCACGATACTCCAGTCATGGGCCACTTTGGATCTTTCAATTCTGAAAACTCA
This sequence comes from Glaucomys volans, assembly GCA_020662805.1. NCBI lineage: Eukaryota > Metazoa > Chordata > Mammalia > Rodentia > Sciuridae > Glaucomys > Glaucomys volans. The sequence continues at coordinate 1,357,647 of JAJEJO010000513.1, read as the reverse complement.
CATTAGTTGCATTATTTTAAATTTATTCTAGTATAATTGAGGAAATATTAAGGAATGAAAGAGAAAGGAATTGGCATTCCAATAAAATAATAAAGCATAAATATATACATATATATGTATATATATACATATATACACACACAGATATATATATATACACATATATATATATATATATTATTTCATGGAGCAAATGCTAAGGGGTCTTCACATAGAGAATCTCATCCTACATGCACTTACCCTATGAGGCAAACCTGTTCATACACCCACATTACAGTCCAGTATTCTGAAGCTTAGAGGGCAACTAACTTCCATAAGGTCACTAACTGAGGAAGGGTCAGAGACTAAACAGGAATACATGAATGGCCTGTCTTTAGAATCCCTATTCCTGACCACTCAGATGACCTACCCACTTTTTCACCCCTCTAGGACTTGGAAGGGCTATAAAGGATGAAGGAAACTTCAGGTGTTTGGTTTAGGAAAAAGACAGCTTCTTACCTCCAAATCCTGGCCGCAGCCGATTGTCATAGCCTTCAAGCAGGTTGTCCAGGATTCGACTGATGTTTTCTGAGTAGAAGTTGCCTTCATCTTCAAGTTTCCCCAGAGCATTTTCTATCCTGAAGGTAAAGACAATCAATGACCCTCACTTCTGGTCTCAGAGAAAATATGTTGTCTGTGCTACCCCAGTTTACCCCATCACAAATACAAGCTACACCACCCCTGGTTTCTTTTGCAATTTGGTATAGAAGTCACCCAGTGGGTATATACTTTTCTTTTCCTCCAAGGTAAAAGGAAAAGTAAGAAAAAGTATCTTCCTCACCACAGAATAATGTATAGCCAAGGCAGAAGTGACACCATCCTACGATTCACGAAAATGGCCATTTCACCCTTCTCCTGGTTTATTCCTTCGCCTGCACCAGCTCTCCTTTGCCAATCAACTAGAGAAATCCTTCAAACCCCTCATATCCCTCTTCCTTGCTTGCTTCCAGTCAGTAATCCAACAAATGAGGAGGCTGTCAGAAAAACTTTGAGGGTTCCCGGACTCTCTTTGATCTTGTTTCTGTCTTTTCACGTGGAGCGAGGTGGTTTGTGGTCGTAGACTATATGTCCTGCAGACGCCCAACCTACTCCACCTGACTCAGTTGGGAAATGAAGACTCGGAAGGGACAGTGCACGGTTGGAGAGCAGTGACAATAATCGAACAAGGCATTAGGGGAGATTAGAAGGAAGAAATCCACTGCTAGTTTTGGCATGGAATTTGCAGGGCCTGTGAGGAAATCTGGAAGGCAGTGGCATCTTGCTGATTGAGATTATGTTCCAATGGGCATAGCATTTATTATTTCTATGGTTCACAGAAGGATTCCTGCATAGCTCTTAATGCTTGAAGAGCTGAACAATATTGAAACACTCCTGGATTCTCTTTCTGATTTTTATCTGCCTTATGGGCAGCAGACACACCCTTCCTTTTATTTAAAAATAACCCCTCACTATTCATTTATCAGCACTTATAGCACACCAGCACAATTTCATCTTACTCTAAGTATTTTTCTCTGCGTATGTTGCAGATTCTCCTGTTTTCTCAAGCTGACACTTAAATGTGTTCTACTGCTCTCTTTAGGAATTTGATCTGTTTATAAAATTGTCCATAGAAGACAATGCTGAGAAATGGCTGGTTAAGTTTCCCCATGCAAAAATATTGCAAGAATAAAACATCCACAGTCATGCTAAATGATGTTGTCACTGGCCCTGTTTTATAAATATTGCTTAAGTCAAAAGAAGAATGCCTGAATCAAAGAAATAGCATTCTCTATTAGTTCTGATAGGAGGAAGTATAGTAGTAAAAGATTTCCCCTTAAGCCTTAAAGTTTCAATCTTTAAAGTGAAAATAATAGAAATCATAATAAATAAAAATAATTATAATAAAGGAAATACAGTTAAGATAATATACTTTAAAAGCATAATAAGTACATTGTGAAAATTCAGGAATATCAAATCCAAAAATCAAATGTTTCAGTTCACCATTGTCCTGCCATTCGTGATCCATATTTTCAGAGTCTAAAATTCTACAAAACCTTTGAAACTACAGAGACATGGAGCATGGTGTTAAAAATCACACAGGAAGGCATGACATGAATCCTTTCAATAAATAAGCTATAGCCAAAAAGAAACAAGTTAAAACAGGAACAGCACAACCATTCCTATGAAAATTTGTACCCCATATGTGTACAATGAATCAAAATGAAGTCCGTAAAAACAAAAATAAATAAATTCATTAATTAATCATTTTTTTAAAAAAAAGATTGCTGAAGCTTGTGTTTACATGGAATTTTCTGGTTACCTATCAAAAATCTGAATTCCTTCCAACATCCCTGGCAAGTGATTTTCAGCATCTGTTTCCTCATATTGTTTTACTTGTGCTGTAAGCAGACCTGTAACCTGGTGCTAGCCCTCACCTTTGATGCCATATAAGACAGATCCTCAGGGAAAGAACGCATGGCCACCACTAAACAAAGATGCCCACTGTGTTCTTTCTGATTTCAGCTAGGTGCTCCTAAACCTCTTGCTCACTACAGAACTGGGTTTCCACATCTCTCCTCATCTTTCTCACTCTCAGCTGACCACAACACTTTTTCCACTCACATAGATTGTACTATTACTTTAAACCCCTAAATATTTGATGCACATGATGCTGTAAGATATTACAGTATCCATTTTTACTGCAAATTGGTTTTTATTTCAAGCATACGCACAGGTATTTAAATATTACTTTGTTAGATTTGTATCACAAATATCAAAATACTTACTTTCCATCTCTGATTCATGTGATTAGAAAGAAAGTTTAGTGAGGACTCTAGAAAGGGATTTTTTTAAAATATAACAAAGAAAAATTGAATATAGTTACATTTGTCCCTAAAGGAAAGATAAACATATCTAATTCTATTTTTGATAAGTGTTCATCAGTAAGTAATCATGAAGAGAAAACAAATCCTTTTCTACTCTCAATAGGAAAAAAATATACTAGAGCTGGAAGAGATGATAAACTATGTAATCTCAATTATTTCACCTCAGAGAACCTCACCTTTAAACAACTATGCTAGACCTGGACATTTTAAGGTGCTCAAGTTATGTAATTCTGAGGATTCATATTACTATATATGATAGTGTCTACATTAATGAAGTTCCTTGTTCATGCATTGCTGTTCAGAATTGGGGCAGACAAGGTCTATTAGCAGCACTGCTAATTAAGTTGCAATTGTTATTTTCCTATGGAACTAGTAAGAAAAGAGAGTTCATGAATGTGACAATGGTTGTGACTTTGGTATTGTATAGTCATTTATGTAGCATTTTTTCCTATGAAAATCAAGCATCAGTGCTCCCCCATACAGATAATTTCCTTCTTCTGGACAAATTTGAGAATGTTTACTCCTCACCTGTCCATTTCTCAGCTGTTTCTCCAAAATATGTTCTTTTTTTTTTTAATCACCCTGGATAATAACTTTTTTGCTTTGTTTCTTTATGTCCATTGAGAAGTCCAAAACTACTGTCCTTCTTAACAATACTGCTATTAGTATTCTGGACTTTGCAGAAAGGCCATGTGAGAGAAAAAAACAAACTTCTCCCCTCGATGTCTTGTATTTTAATTCTTTGTACCACCATCACTAACACAGCTTTGTTGATATACAATGCCTTATCAAAGATTCAGGGAAAGTTGGAGGAATTATTGCACAGAAAGAACAACCCTGTCACCATGAACTAAATAGAATTTTTCATGATATAAAGGAATCAATAAGTACATATATGTGTGCCTACATGTATATGTAAACAATAAAATATTCAAGGTAGATACAGAATGACCTCTTGGACAACACATAATTTTATCTTCTCACTTCCAATCTCAACTTATTAAAAACAAACAAACAAAAATCATTGGAATTGTGTTTACATAAAATTTGTGTTTCTTCTTCAACTTGGTCAGGGTATACACTGGTATTCAGTGTATTGAAACCAGGCATGCTGTTAAATGCCCTACAGTGCATAGGACAGACCCCGTGCAAAGCAATTATCTGGCCCAAAGTATCTGTGGTGCTGAGGTTGAGAAACATTCCTGTAGCAAATTACTCCTCAAAACTTAGCAAAATAGGTGTTTAGCCTCTCAAATCCAACCACACCCAAGTGTGTTCATCAGTTTGATGTCCTTCAAAGTCTGTTTTCTCCCTGTAACTTCTTGAGAACAGCTACTTACCCCAAAGTACAAATATATCTGTATTTCTAAGACACGTGAAGTAGCACACATGCACTAGGAAGAAAGATAAAGCAAGGAACACATTGGAAGAGCATATGTGCATATGGATAAGAAGATTGCTATGTTAATGCATAATAAAAGAAAACCTTAACTGATTTATGGATATATAATATATTTACAACCTCCATTAAAAATGGCCAAGAAACATGAAAGATGGCCATCATAAATAGCAATCAATGAAAAGCAAATGAAACAAAATCTTCACAAATTCTTCTCATAGTCATACATCATTAATTCTAATAGGTGGATGTCTCAATGTTTTTCAATGTAATATGCCATTGGCGTTGGGAGAAGGACAATTCTTCATTAGATATAGCCTTCTTACACATTTCAGAATAATTAGAATTCCTTGCTGTACCCCACTAAATATCTCTAATGCTATAACAACCAAATATGCCCATTATATTTCAAAATGCATTGGAGAGACAAGTTATTTCCTCTGATTAAGAACCATTGTGAATGCAACATCCCAGAGGTAGACTACACGTCACAGTTTAAAGTGAAGCACGCTAAAGTCTCCACAGGTTAAATTCAAAGAAACTCTTGTTATTTGAGCCAACCATATTTCTGCATCTACAAACTTCATGACAGTCTTACCATAGATTGGAAGAACTAAATTTCCTCAACAATCCCTGCTCCAAACTATGTATAGTCATGAATCACTTAAGAAGAAGGATATGCTCAAGGAAATACTTCATTAAAAGATTTCATCACTGTGCGAACATCAACAGAGTATATTTGCACAAACCTAGACAGGATAGCCAACCACACACCTAGGCTAGATGATGTATGCTTTTATATATATGGCATATTGTTGATCAAAATATTGTTGTATAGTGCATGCATGCATATAATGGGGGAGAGAAAAAGGAGAAATATATCTTTGGGAAAAACACTGGCTTTGTGAGAGAAGCCATTAGCTTCTCTGGGAAGGAAAAACTGGTACCTTCCTTGATAAATGAGGAGGACTGTAAGCCATGCTCTCCAAAATTTAAGACTCTCTATAATCAAAACCTGGGATTGCTCTCTTTCCAATAGACAAGCTATAAAAGAACTGAACAGCCCACATGGAAGCACCAGAGAAGAATATGAAGAAATTTGGCATTATTCCCCTGAAGAATGGGTGAGTAAGGGAACACAGAGCCTGGGGAACCTTCCTGTCTGTAGGCAGGAAGCCTCCTACAATGATAAACTTCAGTGCGGTTTGAACAGTGTGGTGTGGCACGATGAAGATGGAGTAACCTTCTCCATTCTGGTCTAGGAAGAATTGCATAGTACAGAATGAGACTCCAGCAGCTCCCATGGCTGTGTGAGCTGTCTGTAATTGTGCCATTGGATATATCAGCAAGATATAAAACTTGCCCGACCTCACCCAGCTAATGAGTGGCAGAATTAGGATTCCAAACCACAATATTCTTATTCAAAAGCAACTATGTAGAAGCCAAGGTCAGTGAACAAAAGTTAGCAAAATCTGTCAGCTCTATTGGACGTCCCAGAGCTAGTTAGTAGGTTGAACTCCAAAATGTACATTTTTATACATTGTGCTTTGTGCATGTCGGACTGACTCCTTTGGCCAAAGTTACAGCTCTTAAACTCTCTGGGCAAAAGCATTTTATATTGTTGTTAAGGGATGCTCCCCATCCCAGTGGACATATAGACAATCCCATGTGATCCCTAATGGAAATGCAGTGCAATAAGGATAAAATTGCTCGGGGAAGCAAAAGGCAATAAAGGCACATTCCTCTGGAATGCAGAATTAAATTGTACTGGGTTGGTTAGGAATAGACTGGTGAGAACATTGTGGGCCACTCTCGTACTTTCCAAAAGTATGGACAGGCAGTAGCCATTTCAAACCTCAAAACACAAATACCAAGGGACCACAAGCCTTTTCTAAAAGAGTATAAGGGTAGGAATTGATGATTTATAATTGCTCTACCAGTATCCGTTCAGTTTAACTTTTTTGAAATAGGGTTTTGTCATGCTTGTATGCCTTAATTCTGTCTTAGCTTTCAATCAATAAGATCACTTTGGAATGAGATAACTTGCGCTCACTAGCAGTCAAGTTACGTAATCAAATTATTTATCATCTCTTGGCATCATCTTCATCATCTATAAAATGGAATTTTAGGGTCATAGTGAGGATGAAATTAAACCTACATCAAGGTGCTTATCCTGGGGCACACACCCAGAGAAATCCAGAAATAAAAACACCTATCAACAATGCCATCACCATCATCAACATAATTGTCATTGCTATGGTCATTTTTAGCCAAATCAAATGTTTTCTCTCCAGCATTCAGAAATGGGACTAAGAAATTAGATTCGCTTGCTGTCACTAAGGTGGTCGGTGCTGGGGAGGGTGGGCTTGACCAAGTTCAGGGAACAGCACAGAAAGATCTGTGGAGAAGGAGAAGCAGGATTGCAGCAATATTAAACAAAGAAGCAGAGATCCGAATCACCGCAACTCAGAAATCTGAGCAAACAGCTGCCTGGATTTTTGACACCCTCTCTGATTTAACTCCTTCGTGATCTAAGGGCCATTTTGTCCTTGGGTTCCCCAAGATAACACTGTATTCTTATTATAAATGCCTCTGCTTTGCTGCAGGAGACTTAAGTCAATTTCTGTCAGCTTTTAAAAGGAGCTGAGACTCAGAAGACTGTATTCCAAATGTGAGAGCAAAACTTCAGATTGTGACAACGCAGTGTGACACTTGGATGGGCTGTGACCCACTGGAGAGCAAACCCAGATAAAAGGTGGAGTGCTGGGCCTGTTTTCTGAGCCTCCAGAAAGAATCAAGCTAATTGGCAGTTAATGAACTCGCTGCTTAATGAATCTCACACCTCCGTGGAGTAGAATAAGCACTTTAGAAAGCTGCATGAACTCCTGCAGGCCACTAGGGGACTACTGAGCATCGCCTTCTGGCAATGCTACCCATGCCCCAGAATCTGTTTGGCTATTTATCAGGTGCTTGGAGTATAGGAAAGAGAGGACAGAAATTTGGGTTCCAGCCCAGTGGTGAGCTCTGGGGAAATGTTATAGAAGAGCAAGCAGAATGGAAGTCAATTAAACGCGGATTCTGTTGGACTTGGATAAGAGGTAAATTCCAAACTCGCTGCCACGTAAAGAGACATTTTCAGAACAAGTGATAAGAATAAAAGTTTGAAAGTGCCATGGAAAGGTCAAAGGCCTTCACGGGTTTGGTCGTGCGGTTCATATAGTTATTTTAAAAAGCTTCATGTTTCCTGTTAGGATAAAATGTAAGAGAATTGCCTTCGATACACAAGGGATTCAATATGAGAGAAAAAGGCTAAATGATGGGGGGGTGGGGATCATTTAGAGAAGAAGCTGAAAAGTGTTTGATGTTCAGTTTGGAGCTAATGATGGTGTTTCACGCACACACACACACACACACACACACATACACACACACACACACACACACACACACAATGATAACAACTCTAACAAATTCTGACCGAGGAAACAAATGAGTTTCTTCAAAATAGTTTTGAATAGACTTTGGAGTAAGCATATCTGGATGAGAGTATCTGATATTATCAGAATTGAAAGAACTGTATGACAGTGGACTTGCTGTTAGTGTTATTGAACCTTTTGTTAATATGGGACTGTATCTGTAAGTAGCCTGTTAAATGTAAAAACAGAAAATACCATTTGCAATGGTGAAACACAGTAGTGCTCTGAGAGTTATAATCAGAAGATTCTAGCAAAATCAGACACTGAACTAGAAATTGGATTATTTACAGAAAGAAGGCAGTTACTTTTGACTCCAACAAATTATGACATTGAAATTATATGAGCAAGATATTACATATCTTCTGGTGTCTGAAGGAAAAAGGAAATCTTGTTTTCTTTATATGAAATTGCCATTATTAATACTCAATTTTAAAATTTATTTTCCCTCATAGTTAAATTTACGCTCCAAATTCCCCTATGCTGCTCCTCTTTAACCAAAATCCCTTATGACTGCTAGTCCCTGGCAGCCACTCCTCCTGTTTTTTACCTCTATAATTTATCTTTGCATAATGTCATATGCATAGAATTACATAGTCTATAACCTTGAGTTTGGCTCCTTTCAATTAGCATAATTCATTAGACACACATCAATGTTATTGATTACATCAATTTTTGCCTTTTTTAAAAAATTAGCATTTTTTGTGAGGATCTATCACAGTTTGTTTATCCTTTTACCAACTAAAGGATAATTGGATTATTGCCAGTTTGGAACAATTGTGAATACTACTGTAAACAAATGGAGATTTTTTGTGTGTGAAAACATAAGTTCTCATTTCATTTTCTTCTTTCTTTACATCTTCATTTCTAGAGTAAATAACTAAGAGTAGGATTTAACTTTATTTAAAAACCACCAAACTATCTTCCAAAAATATCTCTATAGGCCCAAGAGGAATGTATAAGCTGTGCACATTTTAACCCATTCTTGGCATTATTGTTTTTTTTTTCTTTAGCTGTTTTAATAGGTGTATAGTGATATAGTTTTTTCTTTTATTAGAGCTTTCTAGCTATATATAATGTTTGATAAAATCATATATACATGGTATTTGATTTACTCCATTTCAGTTCTGGGTACTCTTACCCATTTCCCTGCTCCATTCTCCTTCCTCTAATCTACTGGTCTTCTCTTCACTCATTTATTTATTTATTTTTGATTGGTACTTTGTGGATACACATAAAGGTGGAATTCACTGCTAAACACAGGCACGTAGTATAATTGTGTTAAATTCATTCTGCATTTCCTCCTGTTTCCCATCCCTCCTCCATTCCTCTTAATCTCCTTCTACTCAACTGATATTCCTTCTATCATTACAACATTGAATCCCCACTCCCTTCATTCCCTTTTTTGCTCTGGCTTCTACATATGAGAGAAAACATTTGACTTTTGAATTTCTGAGTCTGGCTTATTTCACTTAGGGTGACATTCTAATTTCTACCCATTTATCTGCAAATGCCATAATTACAGTCTCCTTCATGGCTGAGTAAAACCCCATTGTGTATATTTGCCACATCTTCTTAATCCATTCATCTATTGACGGATATCTGGACTGGTACCACAACTAAGCTATTGGGACTTGTGACACTTTAAGCATTGATGTGACTATATAACTAAAGTATGTTGATTTTAGTTCTTTTGGATAAACACAAGTAGTGGGATAGCTGGGTCATATGGTATTTCCAATCCTAGAATTTTGAGGAATCTCCATACTGCTTTCCAGAGTGGTTATACTACTTTGCAGTCCCACCAACAATGTAGGAGTGTTCCTTTTGCCTCACGTTCTCATTAGCATTTCATATTATTTATGTTCTTGATAACTTCCATTTTCACTGCAGTGAGATGAAATCTCAAAGTCGTTTTGAGTTGTTTTCCCCTGGTTACTAGAGATGTTGAACATTTTTATCATTTGTTCGCCATTTGTGTTTTTTATTTTGAAAAATGTCTGTTTAGCTCTTTTGCCCATGTATTGATTACATCATTTGTTTTTGTTTTTTATGGGGTTTGTTTGTTTGTTTGAGTGTAAAGGTTTTTGAGTTCTTTATACATTCTAGATATTAAGCAACTGTCACAAAAACAGCTGGAAAAGATTCTCTTCCATTCTGTCAGTTCTCTCCTCATATTCTTGTTTCCTTTGCCATGTAGAAACTTTTTAATTTGATGCCTCATTATGAGTTTTGGTTTTATTTCTTAAGCTTTAGGGGTCTTAGAAGGAAGTCAGTGCCTATAAGATATAGTGTTGACCCCATATTTTCTTCTAGCAGTTGCCAAGTTACTTTTCATATTCCTAAGTCCTTGATCCACTTTTATTTAACTTTGGTACAAGGTGAGATAAAAGGATCTACTTTCATTCTTCTACATATGGGTGTATAGCATTTCCAGTATCATTTGTCAAAAAGGCTACCCTTTCTCCAACATTTATTTTTGGTACTTTTACCAGCTATCAGATGATTGTACCTATGTGATTTTGTTTCTGTGCTTTCTATTCTATTACAATGGTCTTCATTTCTATTGTGATGCCAACACCATGCTTTTTTTTTTTATTACCATAGTTCTGTAGTATAATTTGAGATCATGTGTAGGGATGACTCCTGTATAATTTTGCTTAGTATTGCTTTGGCAATTCTAAGTCTCATTCTTCCAAATGAATTTTAGGACTGTTTTTTCTAGTTCTGTGAAGAATGTCATTGATATTTTGATGGGGATTGCACTGAATCTGCTTCTGGTAATATGGTCATTTTAGCATATTAATTCTGCCAATCCCAAACCATGGATGGTCTTTCAGTCTTTTAAGATATTCTTCAAATTCTTTCTTCATGTTCTGTAATTTTAATTGTAGAGACCTTTTACCTCCTTGAACAGATTAATTTCTAAGATTTTGTTGTTTGTTTGTTTTTGTGTTTGTTTTTTGGTTTTTGACATTGTATAAGGGATAGTTTTCCTCATTTCTTTTTCGGGAGAATTGCTTTTGGAATATAGGAATGCTTTTGTTTATGAATGTTCATCTTGTATCCTGCTACTTTACTGAATTCATTTATCTGCTCTAGAAGTCTTCTGGTGAAGTGTTTTGGGTCTTCTTGATACAGAATTGTATCTTTAGCAAACAAATAATTTGACTTCTATTGTATCCCTTTAATTTTCTTCTCTTACATGATTGCTCTGGCTAGAATTTCAAAAACTATATTGAATAGAAGTGGTGAGAGTGGACATCCCTCTCTTATTTCTATTTTTAGAGAAAATACTTTGAGTTTTTCTCTGTTCAGTATGATGTTGGCTTTCAGTTTGTCATATATAGACTCTATAATATTAAGTAAATTCCTTTTTTTTCTAGTTTCTCCACTGTTTCTCCCGTGAGTGAGTGCTGATTTTTATCACAGATGTTTTCTGCATCTATTGAGATTATCATATAATTTTTTGTCTTTAATTCTATTTATGTGGTGAATTACATTTTTTGATTTGTGTATGTTGAACCAACCTTGCATCCCTAGAATAGTGCACTACTTCATTCTTATTAATGTGTATTTGAATGTGGCTTGATAATATTTTATTAAGGATTTTTGCATCTAGATTCATCAGAGTTATTGGTCTATAATTTTCTTTCCTATGTGTGTCTTTGTCTGGCTTTGGTATCAAAATTATATAAGTTTCAAAGAATGTATTTGGGATTGTTCCCTCCCTTTCAATTTCACAGAATAATTTGAGAAAGACTGTGTTAGTTCTTCTGTAAAGGTCTGGTAGAACTCAGGTTACAATGCATCTAGTCCTGGTCTTTTCTTTGTTTGAAAGCTTTTAATTGCTGATTGAATTTCATTACTTGATATTGGATGGTTTAGCTTTTGTATAGCTTCCTAGTTCAATTTCAGTAGGACATATGTGTCTAGAAATTTGCCAATGTCTTCTAGATTTTCTAATTTGGGGGAGTATAAATTTTCATATAGTTTCTAATGATACTGTGGATTTCAGAAATGTCTGAGGTGCCTTGACATTTGGTACATATATATTACTACCATTGTATCTTCTTGGTGAACTGTTTCCATTAGCAATATGTAGTGGCCTTCTTCACCTCTTCTGATTAATTTTTGCTTGAATTCTACTTTGTCAGATATGAGAACAACTTCTCCTGCTTGCTTTTGGACACCATTTACAAGGAATAGTATTTACATCCTTTCAATTTCAATTCGTGGGTGTCTTTGCCTATGAGTCTCTTGCAAACAGCATATAGTTGGATCTTATTTTTTAATCCATTATTTTAATCTATGTCTTTTAATTTAAGAGCTGAGACCTTTTACATGCAGTATTTTTATGGGCAGCATTTTGTTATTTCCTGGCATTTTGGTTTGTTTGCTAGATTTAATTCTGTCTTGATTTTTATTTAGTTAGTTGCTCTTCTAGTGATTTTCATCTGTTTGGAAGATTTGGGGTTAATTTATGATTCTTTTTTGTGTAGTGTATCTTTCAGTGTTTTTGTTAATTCTGGCTTAACAGTCATGAATTCTATTAGTTTATCCTTGTCATAGAAAGATTTTATTTCTTCATAAATCCCAAAAGCTAGCTTTATTAGATACAAAAATCTTGCCTGGCCAGTTTTTGTTTTTTTTTTCCTTTGAGAGTTTGGAATACCTCACTCAAGTTCCTCTTTATTTTTAGTGTCTGAATTGGAAAGTCAGAAGTGAGCCTTATTGTTTCCTTTTAAATGTGACCTGATATTTTTCTCATGCAGCTTTTAATATTCTTTTCTTTTTTCTGTGTTAGACATCTTGATTACGATGTGTTTGGAAGAGGTTCTTATTTATTTTGTCTATTTGTGGCCCTATGTGCATCCTGTTGTGAATATCTATCTCATTGTAGATAGGAGAAATTTTTCTTCTATTATCTCACTGAGGATGTTCTTAATGCCTTTATCCTCTACCTGTATGTTCTCTTCCTTCTCAATGAATCTCAGGTTTGTTTTCATAATTTATGTTGTTTCAGAGTTCTAATATATTCTGATTATAGTCTTTTATTATTTTTCCTTCATTCCATACTGAGTATTCAAATTTATATACCCTATCTTCAAGGCCTAATATTCCATTTTCAAGGCCTGAACTTCCATTTTCTAAAAAAAGCTAATCTACTGGTGATGCTATCAAATATATTTTTAATCTGATTCATTGTATCTTTTATTTCTAGGTATTCTGATTTGTGTCTTTTCATTTTCTCCATTTCTTTATTTAAATGGTCTTACATATTTTATATTTGCTCTCTTAATACATTACTTAGATCTTTTTGGTTCAATGAATATTTTAGTAATGTTTTCTAAATGAATATTTTCTTATGTTTTCAGAGGTCTTGGACTTATGCATTAGTTGAGATGAATTCCCCTTTCTCTTTTATATACATGTCATTTTGAGTGTAGTTATCTTTTTTGTGCTGGAACATCTGTCTTTTTGATGAATTCATTGATGTCCAAGAGTGGGAACTGAGGTTGTCCTTCCTTGGGGCCTATTTGTTGGTTTGCAGGTTTTTTCCTTTCCTATTCTATGTATTGAGGTGTTCTTGAAACTCAAGTGGGTATAGTTGTGTGGATCAAGATTTGCTGTTATTTGGCTGAGTTGTGAGTACTACTCTGCATCACAGTCTCTACTCTGTGAATTTGAAGTGTCCCAATCACTTTTTAGCCTTTCTTAGAGAAAGGGTGGGGGGAGGAATAGCAATAATGACAGCAACAGTTGTATAGCCTTAAAACAAATTTCCAGTGTTTTCTGGACATCTAACACACTAATTACCACCTGCACCCATAGAAATGGTTGGGTCAGCATTTAACATCAATACCAATAATAAACAACCATAAATTAGATCAGACATTAACTAGGAGACGTCCACTATATCGTTCACTCTATTAATATTCAAAACAAATGGTTTGGATAGAAATTGCATAAACTACATAATTATATCAGAAAGTGTAATTACATTGTCATAAGTAAAGAGAAAATAGGTTAGGAAGGCCAGAGAATGTTTGAAATATTTAAAAACTGAGCAACAAGAGGCAGAGATAGGTAGAGATGATGGCTATGAAGATTGAGGAGTAAAACATAACTAAAAGTAATAAAATTTAAAAAGGGAAAAAGAAAGAACAGGAAAAGTTGGCTATTTGTGGGAGAAGAGTGAAGAAGGGTCAATAAGAGTAACACAAATGAAGTCACAACCACATGGAAGAAGAAAATAACTCAAACCAACACATAATTTTGCACAATCAAAGTCAATCCAATGCTAAACCATAAATGGATGAAGAAGAAAGCAATTAAAATGGAAGTGAAATTAATGAACATGTGTGTGTGTGTGGTGTGTGTGTGTGTATTTTAACCAATCCATGCAGTGACAATACACAGACACACAAAGACCATCAAGTAGAATGGAAAAGAGAAAAAAAAATGAAAATGAAATTTTAAAAATTAAATCTAATTAAAAAAGTAAAAATGGGGAGTAGAAAAAAGATAATTTATTTTTACCCTGAATACCTATGTTTATTTTGGCTCTCTTCCCAATAGCCAATATATGGAATCAGCCTAGGTGCCCATCAACAGATGAATGGATCAAGAAAATATGGTACACCAAATCTTCATCACGTTG
>JAJEJO010000513.1:1324357-1342808 GCA_020662805.1 Glaucomys volans | reverse complement strand
TTACTCAGCCATAAAGAAGAATAAAATTATGGCATTTGTAGGTAAATGGAGGATGTTGGAGACTGTTATGCTAAGTGAGATCAGCCAATCCCAAAAATCCAAAGGCCCAATGGTCTCTCTGATAAACGAATGATGATGCATAATGCGAGGCGAGGGGAGGGTGGCAAAAATGGAGGAAGGATAGCTAGCATAGAGGGAAGGGGGGGGTGGCGTCGGGGGTGGGGGTTAAGAATATTAACAGAATGTGTGACAGACATCATTGCCCTGTGTACATGTATGAATGCACAGATGGTGAGATTCTACTTTGTGTACAACCAGAGAAACAATAGCTGTACTCCATTTGTGTTCAATGAATCAATAAGCAAATAAAAAAAATAAAAATTAAAAATAATTTTAAAAAAAGGAAATTATGGCCAATTTTCTAATGGATTATTATTAAGGCATAAAGAAAAATAAAATCCTCTCATTTGCAGGAAAATGGATTCAACAGGAGATCGCCATTTTAAGCCAGGCATAGAACAAGAAGTATCCATACTTCCTCTCATATGTGGAAACTAAAAAATACAATTAAATAAACACAAAAATAAAGAATGACCAGAAAAGGAGCTATTAAGAACTAGGAGGGAAAGGATAAGAGAGGAGAGAGAGGGAGGCTAGACTTGATCAATGCATGATAAATGCCTATATGAATATACATGCACATCACAGGGAAATGCACTAATTGTTGCAATTAATAGGTGATGATAAAGAAAAGTGTCAATGTTACAAAGTACTGGCAGACTTCCCGAAATGAGCCACAGTTAGGCATGGTGTTTGCTGAATCATTCAAGGCACTCTTCTAAGCAATAGGAATATTGCAATAAGCAAAATGCAGAGCACATCTTGCCTTCTTGGGGTTTAGATTCTAGCAAGGAGAAGCAGAGATTTTTTTTAAAAATTTAAAATGTAATTCACATAGTGAGATAGAAGATGGCACTTGGCATGGACAAACGTAACACAGGGTAGTAAAGGGATTACAGGTCATGGTTGGGGAATTGCCTGAAAATGAAAACAGGGAGGTCAAGGAGGGCCTCACTGAGTTAAGTCTTTAAAGACTCAAGAGGAGAATCATGTGGACTTCAGGGGCAAGAGAATTCCAAGAAGAGGAACTGCCAAAGACTGTGTGTTGGGGCAGGAACAATCCTGATGGGTTCAAGGAGCAGTATAAATAAGTCTGTGGTGCATGTGGAATGAGAGAGGAGAAAGTAGTAGGATACAAGGTCAGGGAGGTAGGGGAGGACAGATCAGGTAGGACTTTGTAGGTATCATATTGAGATGGAAATCACAGAAGGTCTTGGTCTTAGTCCATTTTGTGTACTATAACCAAATATCTGAGACCAGGTAATTTACAAAGAAAATACATTGATTTCTTATTGTGCTAGAGATTGGGAAATGGATGAGCATGGCACCTTCATCTTCATAGCATCTGATGAGAGCCTTATTGCCAGACTCTGATGCCCCCACCTTGGTCATTGACATGCTCAAACCCATCTAATGGCATTTTGCTGAAGTGTTAGATAAAGCATCCAAGCAGCTGGGAAAAGGGGAGGAATTCAAATCCAGCCAAAGTGCATGCCCAGTCCCAGAAGCATGTGCCTTCTTTAGGACTACAAGATAAACATTTCTGTTTGAGGGTGACAGTTCCTTAGTGGGGTCACTGAGCTCCCTGCAGTCCACCACCTCAGCCTGGGAGCAGAGCTTCAACCTCCTAATCAACTGGGGGGTGGGGGAGTCTCACTTACAAACAAAGCAGAACAAAAGCAAAAATCTTAATGCAAAACAAAGGGACTGTTTTTGTTGAAGTGGTCAAAACTGTTGGCAAGAATGGATTTTCATTCTTTGAATTTATTTGGCCTCTGCAACCTTTGGGTCAAGAAGTGGGGGTTGTTAAGTCCAATGGCTCTATGTTCCTCACCTAGCTGCTGTTGTGATTAGGAATCAAGCTGGTCTGTGGGGGCTCTCAGCTTCCAATCTCCCCAATATGAAGTGGGACAGACTGGGAGTGCTGACAAATTATGTACTCCGGTGGCAGCTGTAGTGGAGAGTTCTAAGCTGGAAGCTCCAGGAGTTGGGATTCAGTCTTGGCTGACCTTTGGAATTCTGGGTTTTTGAGATTTGATCCACATCCCCTGCTACCATGCAGATGCCAGTCTCTGTTGAGCATCTGGATCTCAGGGACCTCCTGTATATTCCACTTTTAGGGTGCAGAGTCTAAACCGCCACAGGTCTCACGTTCACAGCTCTGGTTGTAAATTGTATCCCTGGAATGCAGACATTCCTGTCTGTCTAGCCGTTATTGGCATCTTCGCAATAGCTCTAATGGGATGCCAGGAACAAAAGAATCTCAATCTCTCTCTTTCTCTCTCTCTCTCTCTCTCTCTCTCTCTCTCTCTCTCTCTCTCTCTCCCAGAATCCAGCCTGGATGCCATAGTCAAATTTCACAAAACATCTGAACATCCAAACACTTTGCAATTTTACAAAACTTACAGTCACACTGGTCCAAACCCTCTAGGTCCCACAAGAGGCAACTGCTGGGTCAGCTGACCACTTCCTTTATGGGTCCCCATCTCCTGCCTCTGGTCACTGTCATTCTGTGTTTATAAATGCTTTCCATGCCAGTGATCCTGCTCCCACTCAGTCTGTGGGTCAAGTGATTCTGGTTGTTACTCACTCAACAACTTCCCCCACTGACTCCAGGTCTATTTAAGATCAGCCTCTTTCTTGATTCCACAGATCCCCCCAAGCATTTTCCACCATGCTTGCTTTTCTCTCTCTGCCTGTGCTTCTGTCTCCTCAGCAGCTGCAGTCAACAGTACCACTGGGTCCAGCCAACCTGTTTCTGCTCTAGTGTAAGAAAGCCTATTATGGGTTGGAAGTTTCTGAGTTTCTGTGTCTCTTATCATGATCATTTCTTTCACTGTCCAGTGTTGAATCGGAGATTTCCCTTAGATACCCATCTCACTGAGGAGCAGACTCTCCACTTTACAAATTTTAAGCTGAGGAACTGCTGGGAAGTGAACCCTTCCTCTATTCCACCATTTTTGCTATCACCTTGTTTTACCATCCATTCCCTAATGACCAATAAGCATAAATTTATGCTCTTACTTGCCAAGTAGGTATGCATGCCTTCCTTGGTGAAGTGTTTGCTCAAATGTTTTGGACCTTATTTTAAAATTGGTTGCTTATTACTGAGTTTTGATAGTTCTTAATATTTTCTGATTGTCTTTCTTACCTATAAAATTTGGAATATTTTCTCCTGATCAGTAACTTGAGTTTTCATTATTTAATAGTTTCTTGTGCAGAACAAGTGATTTAATGTTGTGAAGTCCAATATATCAAGTTTTTCCTTTTGTAGGATATGATTTGGGGGTAAGATATAAGAAATTCCTAAACCAAGGTCATAAAAATTTGCTCCTATGTTCTCTTTATTGTTTTGTAAGTTGGAGGTTAGCTTGCGGAATGCTAATTATGTAAGAGTCTGATAAAAAATGTTTCCTTTTGTTGTTATTTTGTTTAGGAGAAGTTTTTAAAGTACAGTAATTACAGAGATCAATTAAAATGGATTCTGGCACACAGCACCAGAATTACAGATATGACCATTTTTTAAATATATAAAACAGTATTACAGATAAGCTAGTTTGTATGGTTTGTAATAGTTTCACATCCTATTCTACTCCCTCAAGAAAGTAACTGACACCATAAATATGTTAGATGCCTATATAGCACATATTCTTATATTTTCACTGTGTGTATGTGAACATAAAAGAATTACATGAGTTTTCAATTTACAAAAATAATATTATACTTTATTAGTCTACCATTTGCTATCTTTCACTCAATGTTGTTTTTAGACTTACTGCATATAAAAAATTTAATTCTATATTCCCTTTGGACAAATATTTGGGTTGTTTCTAATTTTTATATCATTAGTAATATTATAATGCATAGACATTCGCTTGTCCCTCTGCTACAGAGCCGAGGCCAAAAGATTTCAGACGTGTTGCTCAGAGTAACGGGAATGAATTTCTTGAAGGGATAGGAAAAAGGAAAGGGGACACTTTCAAGGGAGAGAGGTGTGCCCTCAGAGAGGAGAGAGACAATGTGCCTCTCCTGCACTCCAGTTTGACTGGGAGATCCCAAAAAAGTTTCCAGAGAGTCCTGTCCAGGTTCATCTCTTGACTTTGACTGACAGCAGGGCGACATCACACTTTTAAGTACCCACCCTCAGAGCAACTCTAGGTCACCGTGGCTCATGCTGACTGGTTCTAATTGGATTCTGAACTATATATTCTTACAGAGTTTATGTTTAGGAGGAACTATCCTTATTTTCCTGGGTTTCAGGATCTGGTCACAAGTCTCCCCCTTCTTGATAACTTGAGTATCTCTTATCAACATTATTTTGGGCCTGCATTTCTCCTGCAGTTAATAAGTATTTGCTGAGGAATGTGACATGTCCTGTACACTTGTCCAGGCAGGGGTGCCAACAAATTGATTCTTGGAAAAGAAAGCATATGGAGGTCAGCACCGTGGGCCCATTTTATAGAACTTAACCTTGTGTTCCCTCCACTCATATCTGTCTGTTCATTAACACCTCATTCTACAGGAAAACAATCAGGAATTTATGCTCATGCATCTCATATTTTATTTGATATTGAAAAATATAGTTTCCTAAAATTGTGCTGCCAATACATCAGTTAATTGACATTATATGAAAAGTTTTATCTGCTTTGTACCAGATCTTGATATTGCCAGTGTTTGGTAATATGAGAGTTTGACATAATATCTCATTGTTACTTTAATTTGTAGCTCCTTAAGTTTATTTTAATGTTTAATGCTGTTTGGACTTTTAAAATTTGAAATTTTGTTGATTTCATAGCCTTTATTGATCTCACATATATATATGTGTGAGATCACATGTATATATATATATATATATATATATATGCATATATATGTATAAATATTTAAAATAGTTAGATTTTATATGGCAAACCAGTTCCTTTTCTCAGACTGTTGCTTTCTTTATGATGTATTTTGTCACACAGATTTTTTTCCAGTTGTTTTCTTTGTTTGTTTGTTTTTAGTGCTGATTGAGCCCAGGGCCTTGGGCTTGTTAGGCAAGCTTTCTACCACTGAGCTACATTCCAGTTCATTTTTTTAGATATTTAATTGTTGTTCTATTTATCTTTTTCCTAGTAACATATGGTATCAGAGTTTAATAAAATTTTTGCTTCTATTAGTTAAAATGTCTTGTCTATTTCTTCTGATACTTTTACAGTATTTAAAGTCTTATAAATCTGGAATATAATTATTCCATTTAAATTATGCTACTTAAATCCTTAATTACCTGGAATATACTTTTGTGAATGTTGAATAGTAAGGATCTGTTTCATTTTCCTAATTATAGTGCAATTGTTTAATCTCAAGTATAGAATAGTCTATTTATTCCCCACTGATTTACAGTGTCTGCTCTACAATTCAGTGATTTTTTCTTTTGGCTGGAGGTAATATTTGGATTTTCAAGTGTGTTCCATTGATTTTTTGTTTTGTTTTGTTTATTTGCATGCTGTTGTTATTTTGTTTTTCCCTTTAGGTACTATGTATAAGAGATATTTCTGTGTGTCTCTTCCCCCCACCAAACCCCCCCAAAAAAAATTAAGAATGAAGGACTTCTTTTTCTAGTTGCCATGAGTACTAAAATCCTCTTCTGAATTTTGGCAATTGAAGAATCTTGTTGCAAAGCATCCATCTTTATTGGGGAGGAAACTCTCAATGATATATGTGCAATACCCAGCACTCTTCCTAGGATGTGAGCCAGCTTGGTAGAATGATCCCTCCCGTGATGTTGAGACCATTGTTGTGATGCACCTTCTTTTTACAGGTAGTAATCACAAAGCACTTCCTGCTGCTCCACCTGCCTCCTGACTTCTCTCTCAAATTGCTTCTCACGAAATGCAATTAAATCTGTGACTCAATTTAGATTTAACTAAGGATCCATCAGTATGTGGCCTGAAACCTGACTTTTAAATATATATAAATGTTTACTTTCTGTCTAAGTGCTGTGCTACTTATTCTTTAAAAAGTCTGCAGGTGTGACAAAAGCTAGAAGATAATACATGTGATTTCAGCTATAGCACTGAAGAGTGTGGGAAAGATTATATTATCAAAACATATACCCTACACCTTTTCTCTTTTTTTCCTAAATGTTAACAAACATATGGATCTGTTACATAGTAGCCCACATACAACTTCAGAGATTCAAAGACAAAGATCTGGTACTGATAGGGGACAAACATGTGTGTGGTAGGAACACAATGTTAAGAGGATAATTCTATAAAATGGACCACTGTGCTGACCTCCACAATCTTTCTTTTCCAAGCAGCAATTTGTCTACAGACCTGGGCTTAAGTGGACAGGGTATGTCACATTCCTCAGCAAGCTACCTGTTATCTGCAGGAGAAACGCAGGTCTAAAGAACGTATGCCAATAAGAGGAACCCAAGTTACCCTACAGGACAGCTACTTTTAAGAAAAGTATGGACCAGATGATGAAATTCAGGGTGATAAGGATTATTTCTCCCACTTACAAAATTTGTAAGAATTTATGGTTAAGAATCCACTTACAACTGTCAACAAGGGACAATATGACCTAGAGCTATCATGGCAGTGGAGACTTGAAAGTCTGATGTCATCCTGCTGTCAGTCAAAAGTCAAGAGGTGGACCTGGGTGGGACTCTCTGAAAGTTCTTTGGGATCCCCAATAAAACTGAGTGCAGGAGAGGCTCACTTTCTCTTTCCTCTTTGACAGGACCCACTCTCTCCCTTGAGATTGCCTCTTTTTCCTTGTCCTATCCTTTCAATAAATTCATGTGTTATTAAGAGTGACATGTCAGAATTCTTTCTGACTTGATCTCAATCTTGGGGAATTGAAGGTGGGTGGGGGGTCTTCATGCTATCTCAGTTTCCCAGAAAGCCCCAGCCCTGTAACAGTATATCAGCCTGAAGCTTATTATTTACTCATTGGCCTTTCTTTTAACCCCTGTGTTAATACCTTCATTTGACCTTCATATATTTCAAATGCTGTGATCAAAATATTCCTTTTGTGTATTCACTGATTTGTTTAGCAAATATTCAATGGGTAGTTATTATGTGCCAAATATTTAAACATTGAAGTGCTCCTGTTAAAAGGTAAACAACAGGAAAAGCAAGGAGCTCTTCTTGTATCAAAGAAGAATATGCAGGTATGCAGTCATAGTGTTGTAAACAGATAGTTGTCTGAGCCAAGCAGAGGGACAGATTGCAGCAGCCATCTAGGGTATGGAGATCTCACTTGCAGGCTCAATTTTATTCCAGTTCTTAATGGATTGTCCACTTCTGTTCTATTTCAAGTGTGTTCTTGACCACTCTTTTTCTTTTCGCTTGAGAAAATAAAATCTTAATTCATTTAATTCCATTCTCCTTTATGTTTCCTTTCTAACCCTCCAGACTTTCAGCAGGCAGCATATCTAATTCTCCCTTGCCTCAGAATAGTTTGTGGCAATGCAGAAAGTAGAGAATGCACTCATCTCTATTTTTTTTGAGAAAGACTTAAGTTGTGGGCTTAAAGAAAGTGATTTGAGCAAGTACCAAAAAAAAAAAAAAAAAAAAAGAAAAAAAAAAAATTTTACCCAGATTACAAAGCAATTTCCCTGGTCAAGGGGATTGCAGAAACATGAAATATATGCAGATCTTGAAAGCACCAGGGAGCTGCCCCATGCATCCCACCTGGGATGCAGGTACTGGAGTGAAAATGGTGGCATGATAGCTCAGGCAAACAGGTGACTGTGCCCCAGAAAGAGCTCAGAAGCCACTACAAGATGCTAGACATCACAGGAGCATGCAATCAGGGACAATGATATTTCACTGGTAATGTGGAGAACTGATGCTAAGATACCCTGCCCTCAGTCCATGCCTTTAATCTGCATAAGATGCTACTGCTGTATTATTCAGAAGGAAGAAGCTACATCCTTGCAGGCCAGAATCTGTCAACTGAGATTTATATCTGTAACAAATATACAATTCTCTCTTGCCCTGTTTATTATTTGCCTTTTGTTCAAATACTGCTTCTTTCTCTATTTCATAATCCTTTTTCAGGACTCTATTGGGGGTCAACACTAGAAAACCCAAACTGGATCAGAGAAACAGAAACAACAAAATAGTTATCTTCACAAAATGCTTTTTGGCCTCAATCTTTACCTGCAAAACAGCATCTCGTGGTGGTAAATTCATGGCTAAATATTCACAGAACTGATGCCTATGTTTTCATCCACTACCCAAAGACTTTCCTACTGAAGCATATTGCTGAGAAATTTCTAAATTTATTATCTAAGAAATGGATCTTCTGTGATGCATATCACTTGCTGTTCCTCATTATCTTGCAACTCATACTCCAAGTTGCAGTTGAAATGTCAACTCTAGAGCTAAATCTACCTATTCCCTTCTTCCTTCCCAAAATAACTAGTTTGGAGTCTGTATCTTCACAGCACATAGTACTGCTCTTGTGCACTAGTAAAAATGTTGAATCTTCTTTTGAGTATATTTTTTTCTTTAAGGATATTATTATTTCAATATCATCTATCCACACAAAGCTCCTGTGCTACGGCAGGTCAAAATACCTGACAAGAACAATTAGAGGGGAAGTCTTCTTGATGCTCACAGTTTCAGAGGCCTCCAACCATAGATGGCTGATGTGGTTGCTCATGGTAGAAGAGTATGGTAGAGGAAAGCAGCTAAGGACATGGAACCCAGAAGCACAGAGAGGGAACTCCCCTCATCATGGACAAAATACAGACAATAAGGGCACAACCCATCTACCCAACTCATCCAAACACACCCTCCCTGCCTAGTTACCACCCAGTCAACTCCTATCAGAGGATTAATGCAGCGATTAGGTTAAGGCATTTGTAACCCAATCATTTCACATCTAATCTTCCTTTCATTGTCTCACACATGAGCTTTTGAGGGACATCTCATATCTGAACCATCATAAGCCCCAAATAAACTCTTACCCCTTTAAGCTATTCTTGTCAGGCATTTTGATTACACTGACTCAACACTGACTAAAACAGAAATTGGTACCCAGAAGTGGGCTTGCTGCTCACCATATGTTACAGACGCATTTGGAGCTGGGTTGTAGGAAGAGTTTAGAAAAGTTAGGAGATGACAAGTGAAAGAGTTTTAGGATGTGGTAAGCAGCAATTAATGGACAATTCTAGTGGGAACATAAAAGACCAGAATGCAGACACTAAAGACTATATTCAAGAGATTTCAGAGAGAAATGAGAATTCTGTTGGGAAACAAACTACAGATAATTCATGTAATACTCTGGCGAGGAACTTGGCTACATTGTGCCCATGTCTTGAAACTTTGTGTGAGGATGAATTTAAAGATAATATGCTAATTAATCTGACTAGAAAATTTCAAGATTCAGTCAGTGGCATGGATATTGTTGACAGCTTTTAGCATCGTTTATGATGAGCAGTAGGCTGAGCTGAAGGATTTTTTAAAATTTGCAATTTGACCAGAAAAATGTTTGTAAAACTGGGTTCAAAAAAGGTTGTTCTTTTGAAGAGATTACAGCCCATCAAAAGATGCTAAGGACTTTAAACACAGATAATAGGAAAGATGCCTTGAGGGCATCTCAGGAATTCTCAAGACCACATCCACTGCAGGCTTAAGGTAGAAGGAAAAATTTCTTTGAGAAGAGATCATGGTGGCACCATAGTTTTAGGGTCAGGGTCAAATGTTATGGTTTGAATATGAGATGTCCCCTCAAATCTCCTGTGTTAATGCAGGAATGTTCAGAAGATAAATGAATTGTGAGAACTGTAACTTAGTCCTTCCCAGTTTGAATCTACTGAATAGTAATTGTAAGCAGGTAAGGCATAGCTGAGGGAGGTAGTTCACTGGAGGTATACCCTATAAAAGCTCATGTTCCCTGAAGCCTCAAAGCCATTCCCTCTCTGTCTTTATCTGCTTCTTGACTTCCATGAGTGGAGTAGCTTTGCTCTGTCACACCCTTCTCCATGATGTTCTGCCCAAAGCAATAGAATAAGCCTTCTAGGGACCAAAACCTCTGGAATTATGAGGTAAAGCAAACTTTTCCTCCTCCAAATTGTTTTTGTTTGGTATTTTATTTGCAGGGATGAAAAACTGACTAAAACAGAGTAGCACTCCTCTCAATCAGAATGTACATTTATATATCAAAGACTTACTTCTTACTTCCATAGTCCTCAGATCAAAGTTTGATGCATAATATTTATTTAATCATTATTTCTTAAGTGAGCATATTACTGAATAAATTTCAATTTATTGTTTTAATTTTTCCCACATATATCTAGGCATGCTTGTATGTGTGTGTGTATACATTCTATGAAAAGATAATGTTTTAAAATGCTCTTTATTTTATAATGAGATAGAAAAATTCTAAGATCAATACCATTTACTAAAGTATAAGAAACATTACATGTTACTGTCTTGCTTTTTCAGCCTCTGTATTAGGCTTAGCTTCTATAACATGCCAATGAAACATACCCAGGGAAATCTATCTGACTAGATGGCAATGGTGTGTGGAGCAATTCAAGGTTGTTATTCAGTAACACTTCTCTCCTACAGCACTCTTTGTATACTTGCACATGTGAGGGAGATTTATGGGGCTCCAGATTAGCTTTCTATGCAAAAAATTCATGGAGAAAAATTTAATTATGTACTTCTATCACTCACAGAGTGTTGGGTAAAAGACTCTGAATGTCAGAAATCATTGTCAAGAAGGAAAAAGGGTCTGGCAAAAGAAAAATGGAATTCTCAAAGAGTGCAAACCACCCCATTAAAAACTACTTGTAATTTATCACATCAGTTACATTTGTAGGTTCTAAAAACTGAAGAGCCTTAATATTTTTGAAAGATAAAATATGGTCTCACTTTAGTATATAATATCTTGATTTTCAAGAGCACTGCTTTTTGTTTAGTTACTAATAAAAAATGAATTAAAATATTTATTGTAGAATTAAAAACCAGTAGCAGGCAATTGATTTGTATAGAATGTGACTTGAATCAGAAATGACATAATTACATACAGAGCATCTTATTCAAGTAAATATAAAATAAACAATAAATTAACTTTGGCTACTTTTATTCTATTACTATTTTTTCTCTTTTTGTTTTTTTGTTTTTTTCTTTTTACAGACTGCATTTTGATTCATTGTACACAAATGGGGTACAACTTTTCATTTCTATGGTTGTGCATGATGTAGATTCACACCATTCATGTAATCATTACATGTACATAGGGTAATGATGTCTGTCTCATTCCACCATTTTTCATACCACTGCCCTTTCTCCCTCTCATTTCCCTCTACATAATCTACAATTCCTCCATTCTTCTCTCATCCCCCACCCCCACAACCCTATTATGCATCATCATCCACTTATCAGGGAAAACATTTGGCCTTTGGTTTTTTGGGATTGACTTGTTTCACTTAGCAGAGACTCTCCAAATCCATCCCTTTATCTGCAAATGCCATATTAGTATTCTTCTTTATGGCTGAATAATATTCCATTGTGTATATATACCGCAGTTTCTTTATCCATTCATCTTTTGAAGGGTATCAAAGTTGGTTCTACAATCTAGTTATTGACCCAGTTATCCCACTCCTGAGTTTATAACCAAAGGACTTAAAATTAGCATACTGCAGTAACACAAACACATCAATGTTTATAGCAGCTCACTTCTATTACTAATTTTTGATGTACAAGACTAGGACACAACTTTTAAAGGAGTGCATCTTGCCTCACCTCTTGACATAGTTTTTTCAAATTTTTTCATTATTAACTTAAATCAGTAAAATAGCATAATTTTAGTAGTACTTAATGTGAATACTTCAAGATATATTTAATGAGATGTAAAATGTTTATTTGGTCACAAAAAATTTTATTCAAGTATATTAGTAAGTATCAATGTATGGATGATGAGAACGGTGTAAGTGTTCATATGTATTATTAAAGAAACTAGGTATTTTACCAGCATTTTAATCTTTTCTGCAGTGGAAAGATTGATACAAATATATACCTATTTCTAATGTTCTTCACTCAGCATTATTTATAACAACTCTTCAACAGATTTTACAATATTATATTGCCAGAAATGTGGGTTTTATTTAGGGTGAATTCTTATTCTTAAGCAAATTTATAAATGAATCAGGCATATAGGGGCATACCATATATCCTCTGAGATCAGAAACTCAATAGAAATGGTGATGTCCTTATAATCTGCATGAAGGTAGAAAAGGAGGAGTAAGAGAATGGAAAAAGACCTACCCAAAATCTGTTTCATCTTGGTATTAAGGTTCTCCAGAGAGACATTTTCTTATAAGAAATTGGTTCACATAATTGTGGGAGCTAAGAAATTTCCCATAATACAGTTAGAAAACTAGATACCCACTAGAACTGATATTTCCAGACCAAGTCCAAAGACCTGAAAACCAGGAGACTGGATGGAGTAAATTTCAATCCATATGCAGGGTAACATTGATGTCCCAGGTAGAAGACGATTAGGCAGGAAGTGAATTCTACTTAACTCTACCATTTTGTTTGATTCAGGTCCTGAATGGACTAGATAATGGCCTGTTTTGGGGAAAGTAATCTGCTATGCTTGGTATTTTAATTCAAATGTCAGTCTCATCTGAAAACACCCTCCCATACCCGCCCAGGAAACATATTTAACCAAACACCCAGGCACTTCTTGGTGGAGGCAAGTTTACACATAAAAGTAACCGCCATACCCACTTTTTTCCTGATATTATCAGAATAACTGGGTTCAAAAGCACTCCACTATTTTCTATTTTAGACATTCTGAGCCTTATTTCTCTGTGTTTCAAAAATAACAAGTGCTACTTCCCAGTGTTGTTGTTAGCTCTAAATGAATTGCTTGTCAGAATGCAGTCCTAATGCTAGCTGCTGTTGTCATTATTAAAATTAACTGAAATAACAAGCAAGACTTGAGTGCATCTAAAGTCTAAGTTTTAATAGCGCTTGGGTGGACAATCCTAACATGAGCAGAGAGTTAGAAACTTTAGAAAAAGATCTTGAATGACTGGCAGAGGGCAGTCTCATGGACAAGGTGAAGTATTTGTATCAAGAAATGGCAGGAAGTCTAAAGTCAGCTGCTTTCCTTTGAGTCACTGGCCTTACTTCAAAATATGTCATGTAAGTTTGGCCTCCACCAAAATTTCAGTCTTCATTTTTGAGACATTTCCCTGTACATGCGAGTAGTTCATCCTGGATTTATTTTGACTGTGTTCCCTGAGGTTCCACTCCTATCACCAATATGCAGGGATAAATCCTGGAACCTTTGGAATCTAGAAAACCCCACCCTAGAAGTCACGCATAGTGGTAATTACTCCCTGAGCATGACACTTTATCAGCCCTAGGTTCTCATCCAGTCATTCTCCTTGCTCCCACACTTTGTTCTCATAGCGATTTCAGAACCTTTTTATTCCTCTGATTCCTGTCTAGAAGCATGCTCTTCATATCTCCTCCCTACATTACCGGAACCACAAGCCTGATAGTCGCAACTGTTTTCTTGCTCAGTAGCACCCATTTCTTAGCACATTTATTCCACTAACATCTGCCAGACATTCTGAGATCTGATCACTAAACACCTCAGAATGTCGTTTACTGTTGGAGGAAAAGATTTAAACCTTTAGTATTATTGGTACACCTAAATCCATATTGTCAGAAATTATCAGTGTTGTTTTTTCGTTGTTTTGTTTTTTTTCGTAGTTATCAATCCTTGACTTATTCCTGCTTAGTTTCTTCCCCATGTCCTCTAATTCTAATGTATATATTCACAATGGAATATTACTCTAATGGAATCTTCTTTACCCTGGAATCAACTGATAAGGACAATCCTTCCTGGTTGTGCTTGCCTAACAAGAAATACTTAGTCAGAAAAGATTCATGGGATTTTATTGAACAAAAATTCCTTCCAAGACTAACTGGGAAAACATGCATTCAAGAATATTGTTTAAGTTTAGACAGTGTGGTGGCACATGCCTGTAACCCCCACAGCTTGGGAGGCTGAGGCAGGATAATCCCAAATTGGAGGACTGCCTAGACGGCTTAATGAGACTCTTTCTCAGAATAAGAATATAAAAAAAGACTAGGGTCGTGGCACAGTGGCTAAGTGCCTCGTGTTTAATCCCTGGTACTAAAAAACAAAAAAAAAATTTGTATAAGTTTAAATATCACAATCATGTGTCAGTGCTGAACTTCTCTTCTAATACAACTCACTCAGAGTCATCCTAAAAGTTTTACTGCACTAATGTCCTTCTTCTGCATATAGATTTCAAATTATGTAACCCAAATAACAAAGCAAGACTAAGGAGGCTCAATAAACATCTTACTGTTTTATAATTTATGATAGCTTCTGGGTTAAAAAAAAAAAGATACAAAATCCTCTCATTTATTTACCTTTACCATTTTTGTATTCCTATTTTGCTGGAACCTATGTACTTGCTTAGTTTTCCTGTTGATTAATACAAAATAAACACTATAAACACCTGCATAAGAAAGAAGGGAATATAAAGAAAACTACTGGGAAGTGCTGACACATCAGTTCTTTATCATTCCTTAATATTCTAAGTAACTTCTGGTCAGGTCCTAGTACCTCATGCTATGCTAAAAACTAAATTTCTGTAGTTTCTATATCAGATGGGGACATGACAGAATATGGACTTTTTAAATTTTCTCAACTTAAACATGTTTTTACAAAAATAAGTAAATACGTCTAAAGAATGAAACATGTTTTTTGGTAGAGATGGTGGAACTTAATTAGCTGTAAAGGAATACAGAAAAGTGATTAAATGTTGTTCCATTGGAAGTTATTTAAATCCAAGAGATTCATCAAAGATTAGTTTGATGGAGGCAATACTCAGAAGTGAAAATGGTTGGGTTATGAGAACTGGAATCTCATCAGTGAAATAAATCCATTTGAGGATTTGATCATTTGAATGGATTATTGGGTGGTAATTGTAGGCAGGTGAGCATGGCTGGAGGAGGTAGGCCACTGGGGGCATGCCCTTGGGGATTATATGTCTCCATTCTGCATGAGCTGAGTAGCTTTTCCCCATCATGTCCTTCCACCATGATGTTCTGCTGCATCTTAGGTGCAGAGTGATAACTTTGCTGACCTTGAGCTTAGCCTCTGAAACCATGAGCCAAAAATTATTTTTCCTCTTCTAAGTTGTTCTTGTTAGGTATTTTGTCCTTAGAGATGAAAAGCTAAAGAATACCCTTGATTTTTTGTTTGTTCTTAAATTTTTAGAGTTCTTTATGTATTCTGTATACTAATCCTCTGTCAGATAGCAAATAATTAGCAAAGAAATTTTCCCACTCTTTACATTGTCTCCTTACTCTGTTGATGGCTTACTTCAGGGCGCATGAACTTTTTAGTTTGAAATAATCCCATTTGTTTATTTTTCCTTTTTTGGAGTCCTAACCAGAAATTGATTACCTGTACAATATCTTGAAGTGTTTCCTCTATGTTTTCCTCTAGTAGCTTCAGAGCTTCAGATCTTACATTAAGGTTTTGATCCACCTGGAGCTGATTTTTGTACAGGGAGAGAGATAAGGGTCAAATTTTAATCTTCTACATGTGAACATACAGTGTTCTAGCACCCTTTGTTAAATAACCAGTCCTTTGTTCAGTATATGCTTTCTGTACCTCTGTTGAGAATCAGTTAATACTGATTAACTGTGGGCTTATTTCTGTGTTCTGTATTCTGTTCCATTATTCCACAGATCTGTTTCATACAAATACCGTGTTTCTCTAGCATATCTTGAAATCAGGTACTATTATACCTACAGCCTTGCTGTTTTTGCTCAAGATTGTTTTAGCTATTTGGTTCTCTTGGACTTTCCTATAAATATTAAGATTGTTTGGTCTTGTTGTGTGAAGAATCTCAAAGAATAATGATGGATTTGAATTGAATTTGTAGACAGCTTTGGATCGTATAGACATTTCAACAAATTCTTCCAATCTGTGAACATAGGAGCATTCTAACTTTTATTGTCTTTTCTGATTTCTTCATCAGTATTTTGTAATCTTCATTGTAGTGTTCTTTCCACTACAGTGAAAGATCATTTTGGGTATTATTGTTGAGTATTGAGGATGGGGCTACTTTCAAGATTTCTTTCTCAGCAAGTTTTTTATTAGTAGATTAAAAACTGATTTTGTACGATGATTTTTGTATCCTGCTACTGTACAATTTACCAGTTCTAAGAGTCTTTGGGTGGATTCTTTAGGTCTTTGTAGACATAAAGTCATATCTGTAAAGAACAATAATTTTACTTTCTTGTCTTGCTTTTTATGTCTTTTGTTTCCTTATCTTTCCTGGTTGGTCTAGTTAAAATTTCTAGTACATATTTATCAAGATTAGTGAGGGGGGCAACCTTTCTTGTGCCTGATCTTAGAGAAAATTTCTACAGTTTTTTCTAATTCCCCATGATGTTGGCTCTGGGGTTGTCATATGTGGCCTTAATTATTCTGAAGTATAATCCTATAATTAATTTGGTCAGGAATTTTATAAGGAAGCAATGTTGAATTTTATCAAAGATTTTTTTCTTCATATGTTGAGATAATCATATTATTTTAATTTGTGATTTTATTTATGTGATGGATTACATTTAGTGATTTGCATTTCTTGGACCATCCTTTCATCCCAGGAATAAAATCAACTTGATCATGTGTATGATCTTTTTGATGTGATGTTGAATTCTGCTTGCTAGGATTTTGTTGAGTACTTTTGCATGTATGTTCATCAGAGATACTTTATGGTTTACTTTTCTGATTTTCAAGTTTTGATAACAGGGTAAATTCATAGAATGAGCTTGGAAGGGTTCCTTCCCTTCAATTTTATTGAATAGTTAAGAAACATTGGTACTATCTCTTCTTTAAATGTTTGGCAGAATTCATCCATGAAGTCATCAGTCCTGGACTTTTCTTTGTTGAGAGACATTTTATTACCATCTCCATATCATTACTGGTTGTTGTTCTATTCATGATTTTTATGTCCTCTGTTCAATTTTGGTGGTGGTATGTGTTCCAAAATTTGCCTGTTGTTCTAGATTTCCAATTTGCTAGCCTATCATTTTTCGAAGGACACCTAGTGATAATTTTTATGTTTTACATTGATCTCTTCATCATCATATCATGGTCATTGTTTCTTCTCCTCCTCCTCCTCCTCCTCCTCCTTTTATCTTAAAATCGATTTTGTCAAATATAAGTATAGCTACTCCTACTCACTTTAGGATTTCATTTACATGGAGTATTATTTTCAGGAATTTCAGCCTGTGTGTATCTACAGTCTTGAGGTTAATTTTCTTGTAGGCAGAATATTGTTAGTTCTTGTTTGTTAGTTCAGCTGATCTTTATATTCTAACTGGAGAATTTAGTCTATTCACAGTCTAGGCTATTTTCAATATGCAAAGATTTACTCCTTTCATTTGGTTACTTTTCTTCTGTTTGGAATTTTCATAGCAGTTTCTCATATTTAATTGTGGTTTGGTGATTTATCATATTGATAATGTTTGATTCTTTTGTATTTCTCCTTTGTGTATTTATTCTTTGAGCGACATTGATATTTTCACATGCTATCATAATTATAATTATCTTTTCTAAATATCTAGATATAGGACTCCCCTTAAGTATAGGTTCATCTGGTGGCCATAAATTCCCTAATTTTTCCTTATTTTGGAAGGTCTTTACTTCTCCTTCATTTTGAAAGACAGTTTTACTGGGTATAATAATATTGGTTTTGAGTTATTTTCTTTTAGAACTTGAAGTATGTCATTGCATTCCCATCTGTCCTGCAGGGTTTCTACTGAGAAATCTGCCCTTATCGAGTTGCCCTTATATAGGACTGGCATGTTGCTCATGCAGATTTTAAAATTCTTTCCTTGTCATTTACTTTTGACATTTTAACTACAACATGTTGTGGTGTATATCTTTTCTGATCATGTCTATAGGCCAATGTCCCTTCTTTCCCAAGATTAGGTAAATTTTCTGCTATTGTTTCAGTCAATAGATTTTCTATCCCTTAATATTTATTTCCTCCACTTTAGATATGCCAAAGACCTGAACACTCCCCTCTTTCCTTTCTTTCCTTCCTTTGTTTTCTTTTCCTTCCTTTCTTTTTCTTTCTTTCTTTCTTTTTTTTCTTTCTTTCTTTTCTTTCCTCTTTCTTTCTTTCTTTCCTTCCTTCCTTCCTTCTTTATTTCTTCTTTCTCTCTCTTTCTCCTTCCTTCCTCCCTCCTTCCCTCCCTCCCTCCCTTTCTTTCTTTCTTTCTTTCTTTCTTTCTTTCTTTCTTTCTTTCTT
>JAJEJO010000513.1:1300369-1324347 GCA_020662805.1 Glaucomys volans | reverse complement strand
TTCTTTCTTTCTTTCTTTCTTTCTTTCTTTCTTTCTTTCTTTCTTTCCCCTTCCTTCCTTCCTTCCTTCCTTCCTTCCTTCCTTCCTTCCTTCCTTCCTTCCTTTCTTTCTTCCTATCTTCCTTTCTACCTGAAGGTGATATTTCAAGAGACTTTTCTTCCAGTTCTAATATTGTCTGTTTTTTTAAGTTTCTGGCATATTTTTTGACTCACTAAGCACTTCACTTCCAAGAAATATCTTTGGTTATTTTTGTCAAATCTCTATCTCTGTTCTGAAATTCTCATTCATGTCCTTCATTTCCTTCCTCATTCCTTTTCACTCTTTATCTGTAGTCACTTGAATTTCATTTAACTTTTTAAAAAATTTTTTTTTAGAAGGGAGACCACTGGAAGAGGAAAGGGAGTAGGGGGAAAGATGAGGTCAGGAAAGAGATACTCAGAAATGATATTGACCAAATTATATTGTTATACTATGTGCATGAAAAAATATGTAACAATAAATCCCACTGGTATGTTTAATTATATTACATCAATAAAATATGGAAAAAGTCATACAATTATACCTTTTATCATGCATTTCATCCAGTTCAGTGCCTTTGGAATCTGTTACTAGAGACATGATATTTAAGAGGTATACTACTGCATTTCTTTCGTATTTCATGTGCTCTTATGTTGAGATTTGTACATCTGGGCACATGAATATCTACCAATTTTATTGGGCAGCCTTCTTGATAACTTTTTCCTGAAGATGCATCTTGGGGTTTCAGTTTGTTACACAATGTTGACTTTCTTTTCAACTTGGCACCATCCTGTAGATTTCCTATAGCTTCTCTGACTGTGGTTAGTGAAATTGGGCACAGTGCAGTTAGAGTCTGAGAGATCGATTCTCTCTGGGAATCGTGCAAGGCTCAGTACACTAGCCTTCAGACAGGTGTGGTAAAGACAGAAGGGCTCATGGGTGCACCTTATTTTGCTACTCCTACAAAGGGAGTGGTGCCTCTCTCAGATGATGGGACTTTCCTCAGGAAGTGTTGATATTGGCTCTGTTACTTGTAAGAGTCTCTGGCACTGGCTGTACCAGTAATGTGAGGAACCCAAGGCACTTCTGTTCTGATGAGACAGTGGTAGAGGCCCCGGTGCTTCATGCTGAAAGGCAGCAGCAGGAATAATACCACCCTCTCTGTGATGCTCACTTCTCCTCTGTCAGTAGTGCATGATCAGTCAAGATGTGGGGATGAGCAATGATAGGAACCTGCTTAGGAGCAATGCATCAGCAGTTTTGGCATTCTCCTCTGCTGCTCTGTCCAGAAGCATGATCTCAGATATCCTTCCCAGCTGGACATGCATGGGGACAATGTGATGGGCCAAGGCTTTTCTCACTTCCACATCTTTCAGCTACAGTGACCATCAGGAATTAAGCAGGAGTGAGTTGTGGATGGAGCTGGGTGCTCAGGAGAGCCAGTGAGAGTAGAAGACACTAGGCACTGGGTCAAATTTCCCTCTGAGCCTTTGTAGGGTATGTGCTTAGGGGAGCCATAGGGGACAGCCAGAGCTGGGGCATTGTCACAGACCCCTCTAGCACACCCCAGGAGGTGGGGCAACAGTGGAAACAGAGTTATTTTCCAGGTTAGCGACGGGCACCTGTGCGTGACTCTGGGCGAAGTGGTGTCAGGAACCACATGGGTAACTGCCTTCAATCTTGGCACCAGTGGGAAGCCACATATGCCTGGCCATAACCATGGTCTTGGAAGGCAGGCTCCCTCGTACCCTGGTTCTTGAAGGTGGCACCCTGTTTCCCTTCATGTCACAAGACCACTTCCCTATAGTGCAGTAGTCTCAGCAGATTTATATCAGTCACTCTACTGAGCCGTGTTTGGCTCATGAGGCAGCTAAGGACTGAGGCAGTGCGGTGGAACGCCTGTTGGGCCTGAGGTAGGAATATTCAAAGAATACAACC
This sequence comes from Glaucomys volans, assembly GCA_020662805.1. Lineage (NCBI taxonomy): Eukaryota > Metazoa > Chordata > Mammalia > Rodentia > Sciuridae > Glaucomys > Glaucomys volans. The sequence goes on along the minus strand of JAJEJO010000513.1, from coordinate 1,322,391 downwards.
CTTCTTAAGTGTCCCCTTGCTACAGCACAACTGGGTGTTCACTTAGAGATGATGTGAACTCTTTTTTCAAAGCAAGGATGATATACAGATTTCGTGTTATTTCTCAGTTTAGGCTACATACTTGGAAAGGTTGTGAAACTTTCCAGTGGCAATGATTGCCAGCATCCATGCTGATACCGTCTGCTGGGACTCCTTCTTTCACCTTGAACTCTTCAGAGTAGGGAACTCCTCCTCTCCTGGCTGTGCAGCCAGATTGGCGATTTCTTGGATAGTGTTTCTCTTACTCTGCTGTTGCTCCATGTTTCTGGATGCCAATTTTCCATTTTTTTTCTGTTGATTTCCATGATAACACATCCTGACATGTAGTTATACACCTGTTCCTTTGATTCTTTTGGAGGAACAGGTGAGTACTGGATGCTTCTATTTTTGCTATCTTTTCATCCCCTCATAGCTCCCTAATTTTTAAGTAACAGAGCTATTGATGTGAAATTCACTTCACATGATATAAAATTCACCCTTAATATTAACCATTATAGAAGCTAAGGTGATATTTACAAGATTATGCACCATCATTGCTAAATCCAGAAGACTTCCTTCATACTTAAGTAAAATTCTCAACCTATTAGCATTCATTCCTCCAGTCGCTTAAACTCCTAATCTGATTTCTGGTTACTAAAAATGTGCCCATTCTGAGCATTTCATAGTAACTTGACTCTTACTATATAGGGTTCAATGGGACTGGCCTCTCTCATACAGCATAATATTTTCAGGGTTCATCCATGTTGTAGCACATATTAGTACTATAGTCTTTATTTCAGAGCAGTTTTAGATTTGCAGAAAAACTGAAAGTATTGGAAACACTATTTCCTTATACCTCATAACCATCATCCCTCTTATTAGCTTCTTATATTGGTATAGCATGTTCAAAGCTATTAATAAGTCAAAACTGATTTATTCCTATATATTTGCATCCATACTTTTTTCACATTTCCTTAGTTTTACACAGTGGAATTTTTTCTGTTCCAAGATCCACCCAGGAGGTCACATTACATTTGATTTACATGTTTTATTAGGATCCACTTGGCTGTGCCAATTTATCAAATGTTTCCTGTTTCCCATGACTTGAACAGTTTTGAAAGTACTAGTCAAACATATTGTAAAGTTCTCTCGATATATAGATGTCTGATGTCTTCTTCCAAAAGAAGATTTCCCATTCTTATCACCTAACATTCAAGGTATGAACCATCAACATGCCTTATTTGGTAAGGCATTTGGTAATGGCATTTGGTAACACATTTATTTGGTATTGGCTTTGAGAGTCTGGCCACAGTCAGGTTTACAGATTCTCTGCTGTAGAGTTCCTAGACTCTATGAAAAGAAGTCCAGTATCTGGAGTCCACACTTAAGGTGAAGGTCTCATCTCCTTGAGGGGGGTGCAGCTACATAAATCATTTGTAATATTTCAGCTTAAGAGAATTGCCTTCTTCCCTATTTGTTTACATAAAAAAATCATTGATTTATATCAGAACTTCATCACTTTCATTGTTGAATAATATTCCATTGTATGGATATACCAGGGTTTGTCTATTCACTGGGGCATATACATTTGGATTCTCTCTTTGGGGCCTTTATGAAAAATAATGCTATGAGCATTTGTGAAGAGGTCAATGTGTGAAAAGTAATTCTTTGTTGTTGAGTATATCCAGGAGGTGAATTTCTGATTCACAAGTTAGATCAACAGTCAACATATTGAGGAATTTGCCAAGTTCTTTTCCTAGATGGCTGTACCATTTTATGACTGCTCTCCCCAGGAGTAGTGAGGGCTCTAACACATTTATTATTTTTTTTAATATCAGGAATCCCTGCCCGCAGTGAGATGCGACACGTAGGCTAGTCAGAAGCTTTATTCCCACAATGGCCATCTCGTTACAGGATCTTCCCTCTTCTCCCTCCCCCCAGGGAAGTAGTGCGGTATATATGTGCAGGAGCAACCAATCAGGGAGCTGTCCACGAGGTTAGCTCGTGGACTGCAAGCTGCACGGAGCCCAGGCACTCAGTGATCACGCACTGAGCATGCAGAAGTCTTGGCCAATGGCGAAGACTTCCACATTAGGATGGGGCCCCGGGCACCCTGACAGGTCAGCTTGGCGGGCGAGACATGAGGAGGGGGTCTGGGCCAGCCCACCTCCTCACGTGGCCTCGGCCCCGACCGACACGGACATCCTGTGGGCAAACCCACCCACCCTCCGGAAGCTCAGGGGCGGGAGCTGTCCACGTCAGCATGGCTCCAGCGGGTGCTTTCCAAGGCCCCGTTGTGGCTGTGCAGCAGCTGTCTCCTCCAGCCGCTATGCCGCCACCTCTTCAGGCGGAGGCACCTCCATCAGAGGGGCTGGGCGCGCGCCTTCGTTCAGGGGCGCGGAGGTCGCCAGCCGCCCCGATTGCGCCGCCCGCCCGGCCAGTGGGCACCCCGACATTTTAATTTTAGCACTTGTGATGGTACAAGGTTTTAATTAACTTTGGTTTTTATCTTCATTTATCTAGTGGTTAAGATTTTGAGCATCATGTCATGCATTTACAGTCTATTCATGTATTACTTTAGAAAAATACCTATTCAAATTATTTTACTCCTTTCTGCTTGTTCTATTTGTCTTTTTGATTGTTGAAAGTATGTGTTATTTGTTGATTCTGGATATAAGTTCATTATCAAAATATAATTTTTATGTTTTTGACTTCATGAATTATTTTTTTCCTTTCTTGAGGATAGTCTTAAAAGTATAAAAACTTCAATTATGAACTTCAATTAAATAAACATTTCCAATTTATGTATTTCTTTTTTGTTACATGTTTTTGGTGAATTTAAGAAGCATTTGCATAATGCAAGGTCATGAAGATATTTTGATGGTTTCTTCTAAGAATTTTAAGGATTTTGTTCTTTATATTCAGGTCCATGAGTCATTCCTGTTAATTTTTTCATATTGTGTCAGGTAGGTGTCTAGCTTCCTTTCATTGCAGATAGATATCCAGTTCTTCCAGTACCAAAGGTGGAGAAGATCATTCTTCCCATTGAGTGATCTTAGAACCCTTGTCAAAATAGACTATGAATGCAAGTGTTTTTTCCTAGATTCTCAATTCTGTTCCATAAAGCTGCATGCACAGTCTTATGCTGGTACCACACTCTGTTGAGTACTATACACTTGTAGTAATATGTGTAAAATGGAAATATAAGTTTAGCAACTTTGTTCTTCTCTTAAAAATCACTTTGACTCCTCTGGATCCCTTGAATTTCCATATGAATTCTACAACTCACTTCATCAGTTTGCCCCAAAAGATTGCCCAGGAATTTTAATAGGGATTGACAGGAATCTGAAATTTGAAGATGATTGGCATTTTAACAGTGTTAAGTCTGCCTATCCATGGACATGAGATTTATTTCTCATTGTTTAGAATTTCTTTAGTTTCTTTAAATAGTATTTTGCAGTTCTCAGTGTGCAAGCCTTCACTACTTGTTAAAGTTATTTTAAAACATGTATTCATTAGGTGCTATTGTAATTAGAATTATTTTAAATGTAATTATAGATGGTTTATTGCTAGTTCATAGAACAATTTGTTTTGTGTTTATCATGCATCTTAATGATTTAGTTTACTTAATTATTAGTTGTAAATAGCTTTTTTATAGCATACTTAGGATTTTATGTATAAAATATCTTGCTCTTTTGAAACAGATAGTTTTATTTCTCATTTTCTAATTTTGACACCCTAATTCTTTTTCTTACATCAATGTCCCAATGAAGGCCTCCACTATAGTATTAAGCAGGAATGTCAAGAGTAGATGGTTTTTCTCTTTTCTTCTGGATCTTAAAGCATTCTTTCACCATTAATTATGATCTTACCTGTGAGGTATTGTAGCTGCCCCTATCACAATGAGTTGTTTTTGATCAAATTTGGTTCAGTTTATAATTGTAAAAGTATGTTGGAATTTGTCAAGCACATTTCCTGCATCTATTGAAGTGATCATGTGTTTTTTTCCTTTATGAAATTAAGATGGTTTGGCACAGTCATTGATTTCTGTATGTTGAACTAATTAAACTTGCATTCCTGGGATAGATCTCATTGGTCATGGTGTATGGTAATTATATATTGATAGATGTGGTTTGGGGATGTTTTTCATGGGAATATTTGCATCTCTAGTGATAAAGAATATTTGATTTTAAGATATTTTCTTATTATTTCATTGGTTTTGATACGAGGGTAATAATTAATCCAATGGAAGGAGCTGAGAAGTATTCTCTCTTCTATTTCTTTGAAAAGCTTGCAAAGAATCAGTGTTAATTATTCTTCACTAGTTAGGTCAAATTTACCACTGAAGCTGTTTAGAAAAGGGATTTTATCTCTGAGAATTCCTTTGAGTTCTAATTTAAACTCTTCCCTTGTTTCAAGTGTATTCAATTTTGAGTCTGTTTTGAAAGTTTCTGTCTTCACAATGTGGCAATTTCATGCTGGTTATCTAATTTGTTGGCTTACAATTATTCACAGTATTGTCTTATGATCATTTTTATGAGGTCAGTACTGATGTCATTTCTTTTCATTCCTGATGTTAAGAGCATGTTTCTTTGCTGTTCTTGCTCAACCTCAAGTTTTGTTCTTTCTAGTCATCTTTTGAAAGATCCAATTTGGGTTTTATAGATATTCTTCTCTATTGATTAACTATTTTACTTTTGCTCTAAACCTCTTATTTCTTTCCTATTGTTTCTTTTGAATTTAATGTGATCTTCCCTGTCTAGTTTCTTAAAGTGGAAATTTTAGTCATTGATTTGAGATGTTTCTTCTTTTTAGTATTGGCATTCGCAGGGATAATAAATATTTCCCTGAGCAGGCATTTGCTGCATCTCATGAATTTGGGTATACTGCATTTTTGTCTTTGTTTATTTTGACGTAATTTCAGCCTCTCTATGATTGTTTGTTTGTACTCTAACCTTTTAGAAATGTGCTCTTAAATTCATATATTTGTTAAATTCCCAACTTTTTCTTCACTATGTAATTTGATTCCCTTGTAGTTGGAGAACATAATTTGTATGATATTAATCCTCTTAAATGATTTTTAATATTTCTGTGAATGGATCCGATCTTCTGGAGACCATTGCATATGCACTTAAGAAGAATGTGTGTTCTATTATTTGTAGAAAATGGTCTGTAGATAGATACCAATTAGGCCTAGTTTATTTCTAGTACTGTTTAAGTCTTGTAAGTATTGCAGATGTGCTGCCTGTTTGATCCATCCGCTACTGAAAAACAAAATACTGAACTCTAACTATTAGTGTTGAATTGTCTAAGATTGTCTTCAATTCCGTCATTTCCTATGGCATGTATTTTGAGGTTCTTTTGTTAGGGAAATGCATGTTTATAATTGCTGTATTTTCCTGATGGACTGACCCTTTATCATTATAAACATGATTTGTTTATAGTAATAATTTTATATTAAACTCATTGGGGATTTTACTAGAAAACCCACTCCAGCTGTCCTTTGGGGGCTACTTGAAGTATACATTTTTCCTTTGTTTTAGTCTGAAACGACTTATGTCTTTAAGTCTATAGTAACACTTATAAGCAGTAAGTAGTTAGACATACATATATTTCAGTCCATTATTGAAGTCAGCATTTGAATTGGAGTTTTCTATATACATACATAAATATATATATAGTTTATCTTTTTACTAAAGTGTGGAGTTTACATATGCCCTTCGTGTATTTATTTTTACACTTTCTATGTCTTCTCTTTTCTTCCTTTTCTTCTATGCTGCCTTCTTTTGTGTTAAGTGGACATTATCAAGTATATCATTCCAAAGCAATTCCTTATTTTACTATATTCTTTAGTTATGCTTTTAGAGATTTTTCTAGTGATTACAATTAATATACTAACTTTAAATATTTTTATTTGTCCTAATTAGTTATACATGACAGTAGAATGCATTCATGCATTTTGTTTAATCATACTTGAATGGAGTATAATAATAATTTTTAACTATCTAGATTTATTTATTTATTTTGTTTTTCTTTTTTTTAATTTATTTAATTTTGATTCATTGTACATAAATGGAGTACAGCTATTGTTTCCCTGGTCGCACACAAAGTAGAATCACACCTTCTGCCACAGCATTCATACATGTACACAGGGCAATGATGTCTGTCTCATTCTGTTTTTATTCTTAACCCCCCACTCTGACCCCACCCCGCCCTTCCCTCTATGCAATCTATCCTCTCTCCATTCTTGCCTCCCTTCCACCCGACATTATGCATTATCATTTCCTTATCAAAGAGATCATTTGGCCTTTGGATTTGGGGGATTGGCTAATCTCACTTAGCATGACAGTCTCCAACATCATCTATTTACCTACAAATGCCAAGCATTTTATTCTTCTTTATGGCTGAGTAATATTCTATTTTGTATACCACATTTCTTTTTTCATCCATCTATTGAAGGGCCTCTAGGTTGGTTCCACAATCTACCTACTGTGAATTGGGCAGCTATGAACATTGATGTTGCTTCATCACTGTAGTAATCTGATTTTAAGTCCTTTGGGTATAGGCCAAGGAGTGGAATAGCTGGGTCAAATGGTGGATCCATTCCAAGTTTTCTAAGGAATCTTCACACTGCTTTCCAGAGTGGCTGTACCAACTTGCACTCCCACCAGCAATATATGAGTGTACCCTTTTCCCCACATACTCGCCAACACCTGTTGTTGCCAGTATTCTTAATAAAAGACATTCTAATTGGGGTAAGATGAAATCTTAAGGTAGTTTTAATTTGCATTTCTCTTATAACAAGGGATGTTGAACATTTTTTCATAAATCTGTTGATTGCTTGTAGATCTTCTTCTATAAAGTGTCTGTTCATTTGCTTGACCCATTTATTTATTGGGTTACTAGTAATAACTATCTAGATATAATTAAGATGAGCTTAATTTCAATGTCATACAGAAATTTTTGCCCTTATATACCACTGTTCTTTCTTTGTTCTCTACCACCAATTTGGAACATGGCCCCTTACATCCAGGGATAACAACCAGGACCTGAAAGATCATCACCAAGGGCCCTCAAGGTTTGGTTACATCTGAGGCATCCCTGCCAGGTGTGCTAATAGCCACCATCTTCCTGTGAGACAGCAGAGAGCCTTGCCAGGTGTCCGTGGGTGGGAAAAGGGTGTGAGGACATCTTGTTCCTAGCTCATCCAACCAACCAGTCTTGCCCCCAACCAGATCCCAGAGATAATTTGGGCAGCAATTGCTGGGACCCAACGTCAGCATGGTCCATGATCCACCAATCATCTGGTCCCACCAGTTTGGCAATCAACAGGGACATCCAGCTCCTCAACCCCCATTCTCCCAACCACCTCCTAACCACTAACCTGGCCCAGTAGCTACAGTTTTCAATGCCTGGTCCTGATCTGCCCAATTCAGAACATCCTTCTCAGACAGGTGCAGAGATCCTGGTGCTTAGCCCTCAGGAGCTCCAGGGAGAGAGGTTCCTGATTGGAAAGTTGAAAGGGCAGGGGCAGAAGAGATAATTTAAAGACTAATTTGTAGAAGAGGAATTTTGGGGTGCACAGTGAGGGAAGAAGCTAAGCCCAGGCTCCTGTCACATGAGTGGACACCATAGGAGAGTCCAGGGGTGCAATCTTCCAGAGGGACTGGCAATATACCCTGTCTCCAAGAGTCCCACCTCCAAGTCTAATCCTCTCACCTTAATAACTGACATCATCCTGAGGGTGGAGTTACCAGCGAACTCCAGACAATCCCACTCCAGACAATCTGCCACCTAAGAGAAGGGAGGCAGAGAATATATTGAACTCCAACAGAAACAACTGTTCAATTTTCCTTCAAGACTCATTCTCCCCGTATTTTATTTATTTTTTCCTTTTTGTCTTGTTTCCTGCTCTCACATCCCAATCACCTTTGAAATCAAGTACCTTTCATGCATCAGACTACTGAAGACTTGGAGGTTTGAATAGTATATTACAGTTATGTTGTAGATTCTTATTGTTTGTTTGTTTGTTTGTTTGTTTTGCTTGCTCTATTTTCCTCATATTTATCTGTTTCCTTGGGGTCTCTTTCTCCCCTTGCTCCTGCTAACACCCAACTTCTTTTGATTCCTCTTTCACTCATCCTATGATCTAGTACCTCTGTATTCTAATTTCTTACCTCATTAACATTACATCCTACACTCCTCACCCCATCCTGTCTTTGTCCAGCATTAGAAACTGCAGAACTTATTGCAAACCTATTCTTTATGCTGCCGATAATAATTGAACTCATTCTCTCTGCTTATTATAACAAAACTGTTAACATCTTAATAGGGGCTATTTGGGTGATGGCTGTATATTGTTTGCATTGGATCGTGTTAATTTTGATCTCCCCCTTAAAGGTGAGGCACTGGAAACCTTCAGGGACATTATAAATCTCTAGGAGAGAAACTGTAATCCTTCGATCCACATGCTAGAGGGGAAGATATGTGAACAATATGAAGAAACAAGGGAAGAAATAACCCCAAAGAAACCAGATGCTATATTAATAGAATCCATTGACAACACAGTAGAAGAACATCAGAAAAGGAGTTCAGAATGTACATAATTAAAATGATCCACAAAGAAAAGGATGATGTGAAACCAAATGCAGGCAAGAAAAGATCACTTCAATAAACAGTTAAAAGAGCAAATGTAGGAAGCAAATGATTACTTAAATAAGGAGATAGAGATTCTGAAAAAAAAACCCAGAAATCCTTGAAATGAAGGAAACAATAAGCAAATTAAACTCTCAATACAAAGCACCACCAAAAACTAGATCACTTGGAAGACAGAACCTCACACAATAAAGACAAAATATTTCCTCTCAAAAATAAAGTTAACCACACAAAGAAGATGGTAAAAAATCATGAACAGAAGCACCAAAAATTATGGGATAACATGAAAAGACCAAATTTAAGAATTATTGGGATTGAGAAAGGCACCAAGATATAAACCAAAGAAATAAATAATCTATTCAGTGACATAATATCAGAAAATTTCCCAAACCTGAAGAATGAAATGGAAAATTCAATACAAGAGGCTTATAGGACACCAAATGTACAAAATTACAACAGATTCACACTAAGGCACATTATAATGAAAATGCCTAGCATACAAAATAAAGATAGAATTTCAAAGGCTACAAGAGAGAAATATCAGATTACATATAGGGGACACCAATATGGATATCAGCACATTTCTCAACCCAGACCTTCAAGCTAGAGGGTCCTGGGACAATATATACCAAACTTTGAAAGAAAATGGATGCCAACCAAGAATATTATACCCAGCAAAACAAACCTTCAGATTTGATGATGAAATAAAAGCATTCCATGATAAACAAAAGTTAAAAGAATTTATGAAGAGGAAGCCTGCACTACAGAACATTCTCAGCAAAATATTCCATGAGGAGGAAATGAAAAACAACAATGAAAGTCAGCAAAGGGAGGAACTACACTAAAGGAAAAGCTAATCAAAGGAGAAATCAAGTCAAGTTAAAAACCAAAAATAAGCCCAAATGACTGGGAATACAAATCATATTTCAATAATAGCCCTGAATGCTAATGTCCTAAACTCATTAATCAAAAGAAATAGACTGGCAGATTGGATTAAAAAGAAAGACACAACAGTATGCTGCCTTCAAGGGACTCATCTCACAGGAAAAGATGTACATGGACTGAAGGTGAAAGGATGGGCAAAAACATACCATGCACATGGATTCAGTGAAAAAGGCAGGAGTTTCCATTCTCATAGCAGATAAAGTGGACTTAAAGTCAAAGTTAGTCAGAAGGGATAAAGCAGGACATTTCACACTGCTTAAAGAAATCATAAATCAATAAGAGATAACAATTTTAATATCTATGACCCCCAAAATGGAGCACCTAAGTACATCAAATAAACTCTCCTTAATTTCAGGAATCAAATAGACCACAGCACAATAATACTTGTAACTTTAGCACACCTCTCTCACCATTGGATAGATCTTCCAAACAAAAACTAAACAACGGAACCATAGAGCTAAATAACATAAAAAATAATTTACACATGCCAGACATATATAGAATATTCCATCCATCAATGAGCAAATACACTTTTCTCTCAACAGCACATGGATCCTTCTATAAAATAGACCAAATGTTATGCCACAAAGTAACTCTTAGTGAATACAAAAATTAGAGATACTACCTTGCATTCTATCATATCACAATAGAATGAAATTAGAAATCAATGATAAAGTAAGAAATAGAAACTACTCCAACACAGGGACACTAAATAATATGCTATTGAATGATGCATGGATAGCAGAAGACATCAAGGAGGAGACAAAAAAATTCTTAGAGGTAAATGAGAACACCAATACTACATATCAAAATCTCTGGGACACTATGAATGCAGTACTAAGAGGAAAGTTCAGTGCATTGAGCTCATTCAATAAAGGAATTAAAAGTCAACAAATAAATGACCTAACATTACATCTCAAAGCCCTAGAAAAGAAGAACAAATCAAAATCCAAAACAGGATAAGAGAGAAAATAATATCAGAACTGAAATAAATGAAATTGAAGCAAAAGAAACAACTGAAAAATTGACAAAACAAAAAGTTGGTTCTTTGAAAAAATAAATAAAATTGATAAACCCTTAGCCCTGCTAATGAAGAGGAGAGAGAAAACTCAAATTATTAAAATTCATGATGAAAAAGGACATATCATGACAGACACTATTGAGATACAAAATATAATTAGAAGATACTTTGAAAATCCATACCCCAACAAAATAGAAAATCTTGAAGACATCAACAAATTTTTACAGATGTATTGTCAACCCAAACTGAATCAGGAGAACATACACAATTTAAATGGATCAATTTCAAGCAATGAAATAGAAGATGCCATCCAAAGCCTAGCAACCAAGAAAAGCCCAGGACCAGATGGTTTCTCAACCAAGTTTTACAAGACCTTCAAAGAATTAACACCAATATTCCTCAAAGTATTCCATGAAACAGAAAGGGAGGGAACCCTTCCAAACTCATTCTATGAATTGAATATCACTCTAATACCAAAACAAAACAAAGACATATCAAGGAAAGAAAACTCACACCAATATCCCTGATGAACATAGATGCAAATATTCTTAACAAAATTCTGAAAAATTGCATACAAAACCATTAAAAACTTATTGAAAAGACAGTCCATCATGAAATCAAGTGGGTTTCATCCCAGGGATGCAAGATTGGTTCAACATACAGAAATCAATAAATGTATTTCATCACATCAATAGACTTAAAGTTAAGAATCACATGATCTTTTCAATAGATGCAGAAAAAGTATTTGATAAAGTACTTGATAAAGTATTTGAGCACTTCTTCATGCTCAAAACACTAGAAAAAATGGGGATAGCAGGAACATACCTCAACATTGCAAAGGCTATCTATGCTAAGCCTATGGCTGACATCATTCTAAATGCAGAAAAAATTGAAAGCATTCCCCCGAGAACTGGAACAAGACAAGGATGCCCTCTGTCACCACTTCTGTTCAACATCATCCTTGATAGTCTAGCCAGAACAATTAGACTGATAAAAGAAATTAAAGAGATGTGAATAGGAAAAGAAGAATTCAAACTATTAATATTTGCCAAGGACATGATTCTATATTTTGAGGATCCCAAAAATTCCACCAGAAAGCATCTAGAACTAATAAATGAATTCAGCAAAGTAGCAGGATATAAAATCAACACTCATAAATCTAATGCTTTTCTATTCATATTTAGGTTGGTGAAGCTTCATAAAGTATGACTGCTGCTTCTCCTCTGTGCCCAAATGACTTTCTCTCCCCTTTGTTCAAGAAAAAGACTCCCTCAGTCACCAGAAAAATAAATTGAAAAACTATGAATCCAAAATTTCAAAATAAAAAAAAAATGGCCCTCAAAAACAGTAACAAAAGTATCCATGTTCAGTCAGGTCTCATAAAGTTGCATTCACACCACTGAATAGTCATCTATTTTTACATTCTTTGTAAACAGGGCATAAAATGATATAAGAACCAAATGAATCCCACACGTTACATATACTGATGAAAGCTGTTGCCCATTATAGCCTTCTGGGTCCTCTGATTGCAAGCAACAGAAACTAACTCAACTAAGCAAAGTAAAATACCTGTGTATAGTAAGGCTCCAGGGTCAGGCATAAAATCAAAAATATTATTAGGGACCGAACTATGTCCTTCTGTTCAAGTCTTAATGAAGACTGGGCCTTCAAAGAGGAAACCAAGGTTAGAGGAAGCTGAGTGGGTTAATCCCAATCCAATATAACTGGTAAGAAGAGGAAATTAGAACAATTGCACCCAGAGAAAAGGTCATAATGAAAATGCAGGGAGATGGTGGCCATCTACCAGGCATGGAAAGAGGCCTCAGAAGAATCCAACCCTGCTGTCATCTTGGTGTCAGACTTCAAGCCTCCAAAAATAAATGTCTATTGTTTAAGCCTCTTGATTTGTTCCTTTATTGTATTTTGTTGTGGCAACTCTAGCAAACTAACACTGCATTACTAACTACCAAGTATCAAAAAAAGAGATGACAATAAAGATATCTCTAGGAATAATTGTAAAAAAATGAATAGTTATTTCAGAATTGCAGTACTTAATTGCAAATCTGTAAATTCAGTCCATCTTTCTATAAATTCAATGAAAGATCAAAATTCCAGACAAAGAAAGCAACTCTTAGCAAATATGAAAAAAATAGAGATAATGCCTTGCATCCTACCGGATGAAATGGCATAAAATTAGAAATCAATAATAGAATTAAAAATAAAAGCTACTATAACACCTGGAGATTAAATAACATGCTATTAAATGATGAATGGACAACAGAAGAAATCAGAGGTGAAATAAAAAATACTTAGAAGTAAATGAGAATAGTGATACAACATATCAAAATCTCTGGGACACCATCAAGGCAGTGCTAAGAGGAAAGTTCATTGCACTGAGCTCATTCAATAAAAGAACAAAAAGTCAACAAATAGATGACCTAACATTACACCTCAAAGCCCTAGAAAAAGAAGAACAAATCAACATCAAAAACAATAGAAGACAGGAAATAAATCAGAGCTGAAATCAATGAAATTGAAACAAGAGAAACAATTGAAAAAACTGACAAAACAAAAAGTTGGTTATTTGAAAAATAAAATTGATAAACCCTAGCCATGCTAATGAAGAGAAAAAGAGAGAAAATTCGAATTACTAAAATACATGATGAAAAACGAAGTACCACAACAGACATGACTGAAATACAGATAATTAGAAACTATTTCGAAAATTTATACTCCAATAAAACAGAAAACCTTAAAAACATCAACAAATTTCTAGAGACATATGACCTACCCAAACTAAATCAGGAGGTCATATACAATTTAAACAGATCAATTTCAAGTAATGAAATAGAAGAAGTCATTAAAAAGCCTACCAAAAAAGGAAAGCCCAGGACCAGATGGATTCTTAGCTGAGTTCTACGAGACCTTCAAAGAAGAATTAACACCAACAATCCTCAAAGTATTCTATGAAATATAAAAGGAAGGAACACTTCCAAACTCATTCTATGAGGCTAATATCACACTATTACCAAAACAAGACAAAGGCACATCAAGAAAAGAAAACTTCAAGCCAATATCCCTGATGAATATTGATGCAACAATTCTCAGTAAATTCTGGCATATCATATATGAAAACATATTAAAAAGATAGTGTATCATGAAATCAAGTGTATTCATCCCAGGGATGCAAGTTTGGTTCAACATATGGAAATCAATAAATGCAAAACGTCACATTAATATACTTAAAGACAAGAATCATATGATCATTTCAACCGATGCAGACAAAGCATTTGATAAAATACAGCACCTCTTCAAGTTCAAAACACTAGAAAAACTAGGGATAGTAGGAACACACCTCAACATATTAAAAGCTATAGATGGCTAAACCCAATGATAAAATAATTCTAAACAGAGAAAATTGACAGAATTACTTCTAAAAACTGGAACAAGACAAAGATGCCCTTTTCCACCACTTCTATTCAACACCATCCTTGAAACTCTAGCCAGAGCAATCAGACAGGAGAAAGAAATTAAAGAATATGATTGGAAAAGAAGAACTCAAAACGATCACTATTTGCTAATGACATTATTCTATATTTAGAAGATCCCAAAAACTCCAACATCTAAAACTCATAAACAAATTCAACAAAGTAGCAGTTTACAAAATCAACACTCATAAATCAATTGCATTCCTACACATCAGTGATGAATGTACTGAAAGAGAAATTAGGAAAACTACCCATTCAAAATAGCTTCACCCACAAAAAAATACAACAACTTGGGAATCAATGTAACAAAAGAGGCAAAAGAATTCTATAATGAAAATAACAGAACATTAAAGAAAGAAATTGAAGAAGAACTTAGAAGATGGAAATATCTCCCATGCTCCTGGATAGGCAGAATTAATATTGTCAAAATGTCCATACTGGTCTGGAGTTGTGACTCAGTGGTAGAGCACTTGCCTGGCGTGTGTGAGGTTCTGGGTTCAATCCTCAGCACCACATATAAATGAATAAAGAAAATAAAAAAATGTTCATACTACCAAGAGCATTATATGGATTTAATGACATTCTTTATAGAACTAAAAAAAGCAATCATGAAATTAATTTGGAAAAATAAAAAACACAGAAAGACAAAGCAATCCTTAGCAAGAAGTGTGAAGCAGGAGGCATTACAATACTTGGCTCTAAACTATACTATGAAGCCATAGTGACAAAAATGCCATGGTATTGGCACCAAAATAGACACACAGACCCTTGGTACAAAGTAGAAGACAAAGGGACAAATGCACATAGTAACAGTTATTGCATGCTAGACCAAGGAGCCAAAAACATTCACTGGAAAAAAGATAGCCTATTCAATAAATGGTGCTGGGAAAATTGGAAATTCATCCACGTGTAACAAAAAGAAATTAAGCCCCTATCTCTCGCCTTGCACAAGAAATAACTCAAAGTGGATCAAAGACTTAGGCACTAGACCAGAGACCCTGTGCCTAATGGAAGACAAACCATGTTAGTTAAGATCTGACTTCCTTAACAAGACTCCTAAAGAGCAAGAAGTAAAATCAAGAATCAATAAATGGGATGAATTCAACTAAAAAGCTTCTTCTCAGCAAAGAAGCAATCAATAATGTGAAGAGAGAGCCTATGGAATTGGAGAAAATCTTTACCAAATTCCCCTCAGATAGAGCATTAATCTCCAGAATATATAAAGAACTCAAAAACTTAACACTAAAAGTACAAATAACCCAATCAATATATGGGTTAAGGAACTGAACAGACACTTCACAGAAGAAAAAATATGATCAGTCAACAAATATATGAAAAAATATTCACAATCTTTAGCAATTAGAGAAATGCAAATCAAAACTTCTCTAAAATTTAATCTCACCCCAGTCAAAATGTCAATTATCAAGAATGCAACAACAATAAATGTTGGTGAGGATGTGGGGGAAAAGATGCACTCATACATTGCTGGTGGGACTGTAAATTGGTGCATCCAGTATGGAAAGCAATATGGTGATTCCTCAGAAAACTTGGAATGGAACCACCATTTGATCAAACTATCCTACTTCTTGGTTTATATCCAAAGGACTTAAAATCAGCATACTATGATCTATATATTAAACACAGCCACATCAATGTTTATAGCAGCTCAATTCACAAGAGCTAAGCTATGGAACCAACATAGGTATGCTTTAACAGATGAATGGATAAAAAAAGTGGTATATATATATGATGAAATATTACTCAGCCTTAAAGAAGAAAAAAAGTATGACATTTGATGGTGAATGGATGATTCTGGAGAATACATGCAAAGTGAAATAAGTCAATCCCAAGAAGCTAAAAGCCAAATGTTTTCTCTGATATACAGATGCTTATTCACAATGGGGCAGGGGTGTAGGGAAGAATTGAGTTACTTCAGATTAGATAGAGGGGAGTAAAGGGAGGAGAGGGGATATGAGGGTAGGAAGGATAGAAGAATGAATGAGACATTATTACCCCATGTACATAATGTAATATAATAACTATATGACCGGTGGAATTCTACATCATATGTAACCAGAAAAATGAGAAATTATACTCTATTACATATGATGTATCAAAGGGTATTCTACTGTCATATATAACTAATTAAAACAAATTAAAAATTTTTTTTAAATTGCACGTAAAAGAATCTTATTGGCCAACTTGAGTAGCAAGCCTACCTATTGACCAGAAGATAAAAACATTACCTTAACCTACAGCAAGAAATAAAAGAGGGAAGCGATCCAAACAGTAAAACAAATAATTTGCATATATATGCAAATATATATAAACAACAATGTATATAAACATATTGAAAATATATATATATATATAAACAACTTCTGGATTTTTACTCCCAAAGAGAAAGATCAAGTATAGAATTCCAAGGTCACAGAACAGGGCAAAATCCTCTAAGTTCTACATGAGAGTGAGACTCCTTGTCTAGCGAGTGATGGGTGAATAGGAGACAGGTTAGACTGAAAGGTAGACAGAAGACCTACTTTTCAGAGATGGTCTCATAGGTCCCAGAAGGAAATGTAGATTAATTCTAGTGCAATGTGAAGCCATCTTAGCTTTATTCAGGGAAGTTTTAGAATCTGTTTTACATTTTTGGTGATGTCTATTATATTAGCGATGTGCCAGGGAGGGTGTGTAATATAACCAAGGTAAGATCATTGCATCAGAGAAGAGGGAGATGCTGACTTGAGCCAAGACAGAAGAGTTGATGAGATGTCATTAGATTCAGAATTTAAAGGAAAAGCTAAGAGAACTTGCTGATTAATTGACTGTCAAGAGGAATAAAAACGTTCCCTGACTCTTAGGTCTTTGACCTGGATAATTGAGTTATTCATCATTAACTGACAAAGGGACCAGAGGGAGGCACATTTGAGGAGAGGGGGCACTCATAAGATAGTAAGAGGTTGGCGTTGACTATGTTAATTTAAGGTGTCTGTTCTCTAGTAAAGAGAAAGTTTCAACTGGGTGAAATACTAAGTAATAGGAGACATTTGCAAATTAAATTCAATAAGATTGAGGGCTACTACTGATCTCAGCAAAAGCAACTTCCAAGCAGTGTTGTGGACAAAACCCTGATTGAAATAGAAGAATAAGTTGTGAAGAGATGGAAAAAGAAAATGAAGAGTTTTTCCAAAAGCAGCCATGTGGGAGGAGAGCTAAATTGGGATATAGTGGAAAGGTTAGAAATTAAAATTGGATGCTATTTCATGCAGACAAAATGATTCAGTAAAGTAAAACTTGATAGTGCGGTGGGGAAGAAGGGAGGATTGTACAGTGTCTAAGCAGGTGAGGTGGGGTCGAATCTCACCTCCGTAGGTGAGGCTGGCAGCAGAAAGGACCAGGCTAATTTGGTAATGACCACAAGAGTGCAAAGTATTCTGTTACAGCTCCAGGTGGTTGCAGAGTAGATACTGGGGAGATGGAGGAGTACTTTTCTGATCTTTCCTTCATTTCATGATGGAAGAAGTGAGCCAAGCACCTAGAAGAGGGAAGAGGAAGGGGAAGTTCAATGTTCACGCAGAGCTGTGAAATAGTCATTGCACACAGAAGGGAAAGTGAGATTGCTACAGAAATTCAGTGGGATTGCCAGGCAGGGCTGAGTCTCAGCCTGCGATCTGTGGCTTAGGTTTAAAGTGAGACACCAGCACAGTCAGTGGTTCTGTCTTTAGAGACAGGAGCTCAGCATAGGGAGGGATGGATTGAATCAGATTTGAGTTTTACTTGGAAGTTTAATAGAGAGAGAAGAATGAGAGCAAGGGTCTGAAAAGCAAAGGATTAAAGCAAAAGAGAGATTGCAATGTTGTGAGCCGGAGGCAGATGGGACAAAGAAAAGCAAGTTGATAAAATTCCTAGTAACCAAGGCCAATCTAAAGGACCACCGCCTCGGGAGGATTCCATCCATAAAGACCTAATGCAACGGGTTCTTTTTATTGGAAATGGTCACCTGATTGATCAGGTAAAGCAACGGAAGCAGGAATATGAATTTCCTTTACTGACTAAATCCAGGTCACGGAGAGGGTAATAGGTCTGCAGAAGTTACCAACTCATGTGTTCACATCATTCTCTTAACTTACTCCTAAAATCCTTAAGAGCACCCCCCTGAGACATATTCATTGCCTGAGGAACAATCCATTTCAACTTCCGCCCTCAACTCCCTCAAAGAGGAGCTAGCTAGGTCACATGCCACTCCCTCTAATAACCACTCTGGAGTCATGATCCAAGACAGAGTTCCATAACAGGGCATCTAGAAACAGCGTTGCATTATCTCATGACATGTGAACTCCTGGTTCAGTGCAGTTCATTCTGCATTCCTGACTGATCTTACTCTGATGTTTGCAAGAATGTGAAAACTCTATAGTTTTCTTATCTTTCTCCTTCATCCCAAAATTTCCCCTGATTCTATATTCTGTTGTTTTGAATTTATGAATGCAACATTATCTTTCTACTACATACCTAGCTAATACATCTTACCATTCAAATATGGAAGTCACTTTTTAATGAATAGTTCTCAATAGTTGTCACAGATATATTACATCTACTGATGAATTTTTTGCTGCTCTTTCCTTATACGTACAGTAGGCTTATTGGTGTAGTTGGCTTACAGTAAAGGGTATTTCAAAATTAAGGATTAGAAGGTATCTCAGAGGCTCATTTTAATAGCAATCACATTGCACACATCCTAGGTATGGCAGATGATGCTATATTCCATTACCTTTTTTTTTTCCACATTTTTTATTGGTGGATGATAGTCATGCACATTCATGGGATTTGTTGTTATATATTCATACATGCACACAATATAACAATATAATTTGGCCATAGCTCTTTACTTTGGGTGACCTATGTAATCCTCCCCATTTTATAGGTACACTTAGTGGCTCATAAGGGGGAATTACTTAATCAAATTCATACTACTTCACAAACTGAAAGTTACATGTCATTCTGTTACATCTGTCTAAAATTTTTGTTTTTTAATCTTATAACTCTGAAAAATTAGCCCTTCCTAAGAGATATCCTCCCCATTTCTCCTCCTACATACAAATAATTAGAGATTCAAAATCAGGAATTGATTTGTCTGTGTTTCCACAGTTAATTGACAAGAGTATTCAAGCTATCACCCCAAATCTTAAAATGTTGAAAAGTTTTTCTGACTGAGAGCTATATTTTTATCAGCACAGAGCTTCTACCTATGGTTTATTTTAAATAAACTGTATGTGGTTAGGATCCATGCAGCAGGTAAAATTGTAGCAATGAGACCAAAAAATCAGAACTAGGTGACTTGAAAAGCAAATAAGGAAATATTTACTTTTGTCAGATCTATCAACCTGTTACTTTTTCCTTAACATACAATGTCACTACAGCTATAAAAGTATCTTTTTTATGGAAAGCACCACAAAAATTGTTTTTGTGAATTTAATACTTTATAGCCCATTAATGGTTTCTTCTGTAAAAGTAATTTAACACCAAGTTGCAAGACAAAGTAGTTATGGTAGCATACTATAATAGAACAAATAGGAATTTCACGAATAAAGTGAATTGAAATTACCTAAGCAAATAACCAAACCTTTTCCTTCCTGTATTACATACAATCATTCTACAGAGAAGTTTTTATCACTTTATTCTTCATTATGTCTTCAAAATGAGAGCTTTTAGTATCAGCGGTAGTGGGTAGTATTCTAATTTTTGCAAGATTGCCACTGTAAAATTTTGCAATAAAGGAAAACAATGGTAATAAAATGCAAATTAATCTTAGTTCTATTTATACAATTAGAATTCATTTTAGCAAAGAAGAATACTTCATAATTAAATGTTTTCATTTCAATAAAAAGATATGTTCATTTATAGTAAAAGCTATAAGGGAGAATAAAATGTAGAATAAGTAAATTTATCTGTTCTATTAAAATAACATTTTCAAAGAGACTTGAAAGAGGAAAACATTAAGCAAAGGTTATATTTTCAATTAATTGATTATTTTTCCACATTGATGCAAAATGAAGATAATAAAATAATGAGTGTTTATATGAATTAGTGGGAAATAATTTAAATATGAAATAAAAGTTAATAAAAATAAGGATAAAAGTTTTTTTAGATGTTGATAGACCTTTAATTTACTCATTTATTTATATGTGGTGCTGAGAATTGAACCCAGTGCCTCACATATGCTAGGCAAATGTTCTACCATTAAGCCACAAACCCAGCCCTAGGATAAAGTTTTGATATATGACATATGTACCTTTGAATATAATTAAAATTACTTATAAAAGTGTTTTCTTGTTGTTGGTTGGTTGAGTAGTTGGGTTTGTGTCATAATTCTATTTTCTTTATATTTATTTTCTTCTTTATTTAATAGCAGTATAGACAAAAATGGCAAGCAAAATATGGTAAGATAAATGCTTTATGAATTTTGTTGTCCAAAGCCCTTCCATATAAGAAAAAATGAAATAGGTGTGCTCTCTGATTCCTGGCTGTCATGATCTGATCAACTTCTGCCACATCCTGTTGCCATGGTGATCAACCTCACCTCAGAATCAGAGCAATGGAATCCACCAGTCATGGACTGAGACCTCCGAAAATGGAAAAAATGTACTCCTTGACTGACTGCAGGAAGTGGCAAAAAAATCTCTACTGTGTCTTAAAATTTTAGGCATTACATCTGTTTTCAGCTCTGAAAGTTTGAACAGTCCCATGTATGAATTTACAAGAAGGAAAATATGGACAACCCAAAAAATCACTGTTTTCCTTGGTCTCATCAAAGTAATGAGGTCACAAGGTGAACTACCACCTGGAATGACAAGCATATCCAGAGAGACACAAAGAGGCAAGATCAGCTTCTTGGAGGAGACCTCAGAGTCTTAATCTGGTAGGAATATTTTAAAGACAGTTTTGATTAATTACAGGTAGCAACATGAGGACTGTGGGAGTGAGAAAGTGTTACGGTTTAGAGTCCTTTGGTGGGTTTTATCTTAGAAACTTCAACAGCTTCTCACGGTGAAAATCCAAGAAAGGTCTCCCCAGGGCTTTGTTGGAAGGAGAAGAAGATGATTACAACAATTGTCACTGTTTCACAAGCCTATTCTTCAGGGGAAGAACTTTGCCAGAGTAAAGGGCAGGGTGATGTAAACAGAGATGAGGAGAGCCTAAGAATTAACATAAAAGACAATCTGAAAACCAAATGCACAGTGAACGAAAGGAAAACTTTGAATAGCATCATTGTTAGAATCAGTTCAGCTTTAGTGAGCCTGAAGATATCTCAACAGAAACTTCCAAAATATAAATGCAAAGAGGAGAAGATAATTGTCAAAAATATAGAACAGAGCATTGAAGTATGTTGAGGCAACTGTGAAAGATGTAAGAAAAAGACCTGAGGAAATATTTTATACACTAATTATCAAAAAATTTCCATATAAATGAAAGACACCAAGCCACAGATATAGGACATTCAGAGAACATTAACCAAGACAAATATCAAGAGCATAACTTCAGCATATATTATTCAAACTGCAGGAAACTAAGGAAGAAAAATATCCCGAAATGTGAGAAGGACAAAAACAATGCACTTACAGAGGAAGGGGTATATGAATTATTTCACCTGTTCATTTGAAACTGTAGATTCTGAGTAAGCAAGAAGAGAAAGGAGAAAAATATTTAAAGAATTTTGAAATTTTTTTAAAATTAAATTCTGTATCTAGTGTAATTATTTTTCAAAAATGAAGATATAAAGACTTCCTAAGATGATGTCTGAGGAATATCATTTTCAATAATTCTCTCCTGCAGGAGAATTTAAAAGAAATCCTTCAAGGGGGAAGAAAATGGTGTGTTAGAAACATGGATAAAAGCTG
>JAJEJO010000513.1:1232534-1300269 GCA_020662805.1 Glaucomys volans | reverse complement strand
TCACCCAATTTATCATCTAGTCATCATTTTAGTGCTATGGTATCAGAATGAAAAAAAAATACTAAGTAATTTCTGCAAAGCACTTAGGGGTCCTTTGAAATTTCTAATATCTGTAATGAAACAATAACAGGACAGTAACAAGCTTCTGTTCTATGAATTGGTGCTCTGTTAGCTAGAGGAATTATTTAATCTTGGCCAGGCAAGAATTGCTGAATTGATGAGTTCTTATCTATTCAGTCTTTTTTTTTTTTTTTTTTTTTTTTTTTTGGTACCAGAAATAGAATTCTGGGGCACTTGACCACTGGGCCACATCCCAGCCTTATTTTGTATTTTATTTAGAGACAGGGTCTCACTGAGTTGCTTAGCACATCTCTTTTGCTGAGACTGGCTTTGAATACTGGATCCTCCTACCTCAGCCTCCTGAACCACTGGGATTACAGGCGTGCTCCATCACATCTGACTCCGTTCAGATCTTTACTTTTTTTATATTTACATATTTCCATTCACTGTGCTAGAAACCTCTTTGCTTGCCATTATATTAAAGGCCCACCCTCCTTCCATTCCTTTCTCAGAGTTGCCTGCAGGTCCCAGCATGTTAATGTTGGTAGTAGCATGGCAAGAGATTATCTTGCACACTAGATGTCAGGCATAAGAAAAGAATATTATTTCTTACTACTTTTATAGCCTATGGCTCAAAGCTTTGAAAGCCTGATAAAAACTATTGGTAATTAGTAAAATCAGTTACTTTCTAGTGCTTGTTTAACTCTCAAGAGGTTTGCTTTATTACATGTGTTCCATAATGCAAACAAGTATTAGCTGTCTGATAAAATAATGATAGATGATTCTTAGGCCAAAACTAATGAGAAAAAATCAGTTGAATTGGGGTGTTTTAGGTTGGTGATTTCAAACTCTCAAAATAGAGCTTGCAACTTTCTAGAACTTAATTTCAGCCACATCACAGATATTTAGATGTAGAAGAAACAAGGAGGACATGACAGCCTGTAACTAGTTTTTGCACTTGCCTGTCGGCTACATGCAATGTGGTGTAAAAGAGAGAGAGGAGAGAGAGAGGGAGAGAGAGAGAGAGAGAGAGAGAGAGAGAGAGAGAGAGAGAGAGAAAAGATAATGTTCTGTACCTACCCGAGTTGTGGATACTCTTACAAATTCAGTGTATTGGTTGTGAGAATTCAATTCCAAGCCAATTCCCTCTTGCAGGTACAATACTTTTTTCTGTATTTTATTAGTCAAAAACATATTATTACCTGGCATTCTTTCAGAGTTTTGTGATAAGAATTGCAGCAGCACTGGTACTTTAAAGTGTATTCAAATATACCAATTTCTCAAACTCTTAAAAAAATTATCAGGGCTATTCAAATGCTCTTCTCACTGATCATAAAACCAAACACAGTAACTTTTACTTAGTAGCAATTAAACAGTTTGTGCTCTTAACTTTGAAAATGCTTTTGGGGATTGATTTTAATGAGGTAACTCGGGTATATCAGCCTGGAGGATTCTGGCATTTGGTCCTTCATTCTACTTGGAAGGGAATCAAGTTGGAAAGAAAGAAACACAGTTGGTCTGGCAGAGAGGTGAGTGATGCTGTCGAAATATCTACACATCCCATTTTCTTTTCAAGTTCACAGTAGTTTGGGGAAAGAGTCTTGCCAATATCTCAAGAAAGCTGCTTCCCTCCAAAGAGAGCCCCGAGAGGGAAAGTTGTGTGAAAAGAGGGAGAGCGAGAAAGAGTAAAAAGCAGACATCTCTGCAATCTTGTACTCGATTTATCCTCAATGTACTTTTGGCTGGATTTTAGCTAGAAACTTCTTTTGCACTTCAGAAAAGACATGGATTTTTTTTTTCTGATGGGATTTTTACATAAGAAAAACCAGATAGTTGGCTGTTTTCACCAACATAATTCCGTCAAAAAAAAAAAAAAGTGTCTTAGTAGAGTGTCTAGAATCACCGGAATACATGCCAGTCCCGCCAGGAAGTGATGACACTTGGGCTATTTTGGTGTAGTCTGTGTCCTTTGAGTATTGAGAGCAGGAGAACCGAGATTCCCATCTGAGATCCTCAATTCTCTGTTCCCGAAAATGTCATCTCAACAGATCCGCTCAGCCTGAAACGTGTCATCTGACTTCCGTGTGATCCATCGATGTTTCAAAGAGTCTTTGAAGCAGGACATATGTTGTAAGGATGTACCACGAAGGTGTAAATGGAGAACAGTGCTCCTTTTATTTTTAATGCTACTGAGTTAACACCTACATAAAATTTTGGAGTCCTCTTCTTCACAGCTGTCGTTCCATTTTCATACCTCATATACCGACTCCAGCTTGTCAATAACTATTATTTGACAGCAAAATGGCCAAACGAAGTTCTAAAAAAGAATTTCTCTTATATAAGTCCCTTGAAAGGAAAGGCAAAGGAAGAATTTACGGTGAAGCAATTTCTTACGCTGTAGCTGTTACAGCTCAGTCTGTACCTATAGACTTTGTACTAGTAACTTCCATACAATGTTTTTCAAAGTGCCCCATGAAATGAACTGTTTTCTACTGACTTCTGTGCACCTTTAGGCAACCAATGGCTATGATTCTCTCTTATGTCTTTTATCATAATGACCATCATCTCAATGGACTGATTATTATTGAAATAAAGAAAAAAGTGAATTCCAGAAGTATGTAATCATCTTTGTGAAATTGTTAATGAAGATGCACTTAAAGAACAAAATAAATTTTAGGGGTATTAAGCGAGTGATCCCCAGGGAGTGAGAAACCTTGGAAAAATGAATTTCCTAAACAAATCTTCTTGTAAAGAAGACAGCATTCTGTTCACTGATTTCATTTTACCAGTAAGATGCTACGTGGGCTGGGGATATAGCTCAGTGGTAGATCACTTGCCTCACATGTGTGAGACACTGGATTCCATCACTAGCATTGAAAAAAGAGTGTGTGGGGAAGGAAATGTTATAACACATAGTAGAAAAGAAATAAAAATGATCATTGGTATTTTTTGTCTATCTCAAATTACACTGGCTTTTGTCTAGATGCAAATAAATCCAATACTCATGAGTGTTAATATACATGAGTCTTAGTCTTTAATAGGTCCATGTTTGGAAAACTCCCCAAAACAGAATTTTTGAGTTTGAATTAAGTATATCATATCCTACTAAATATGTAAGTGTTCATGGTATAAACATACTTACCTTACCTTTCAATTTTGATGGCCCTCTTTATTTGAATATTATCATTGATTTCTATTTTACACTCACTGTTTACCAAATATTAACCTCATTAAACTGAAAACAATTCAATCATTATTTTTTTTGCAGGTAAGAAAACAGCCTTAGACATATTCATGACCTAGGCTGAGATCGTTGTTTAGAATGACAGGAGCCTGGATTCAAAGTCCCTGATTCCTGCAAGCAGTACTAGAGAGCTAGACAGCAGGACAGGAAGTGTGGAACAGGGCAGGGGAGATGGCAGTGTAGCCATCCTTATCCACTCAGACCCTCACGGGAAGTGCTGGGACTCTCCACCCTGGGGATGTTCTCAGCCTTGTAAAATATGTCCTCATAATGATCCACCTGGAGATAAAAGGGGAATGATTTATTCAATGACTCCCATCTCCCACTGACCAGGAGTGAATCCCAAAGCTATTAATTAAAGCACCTTTCCAGGTTTCACATTTTGAAACAACTGATAAAAAGCCCTAGATTGGAAAGCAAGTTCTAAAAGGTTCTATCTGAAATGAATCAAAACCTCTCTGAACTGGTAGCAGCAGCAATAATAGAATGAGTTGGAGCAAAAAGACTTTGAAATGTGCTAAAAGAGATGTTCAGTATACTCCATATGTTTCCACTTTCTCTAGAGGAATCACTTTGAGAACAATCTTCTTCCAAATAACATTCTGACATTCAGAAAAAATTATTTAAAAAATTATAATAATTCAATGAATTATTTTAGCTATTAAACTTAGCATAATATCCTGTACTTAGAAGATGTTCACTAAAAACTGCTGACTTATTTAATTATGATTCACCTATTAGGTGGTATTTTTTTTAGGTTTTATTACATTTGACTTCTTATTGCAATTGAAATCTATTTTTTCCTAAACTGTTGTTTTATTATGAAAACAAAATAGTGAATAATCTGTCTTTTCTCCTGATGAATTACAAGTCTTCTCTTATGTTTTATGTGGAATTTACATCACTTGCAACATGACATGAAAACTGCTGGGCAGAGCTTGAGCAAGGAAGTGCAACCCCCCAAAAGCTGTTCCGTTTCCTGGGGTACACCATCTTCCTCCATCCAGATGAGCATGTGCTGAGGGTTGTTTCTCCAGGAATGAGAGGCTATTTTGCTTTCTGATTTAACTGGTAGCCTAACCTGTTCTGGATCGTGTGTTCCAAGTTTGTATTTTAATCCTCTCTTTATCTTTTGTATGTCATCAGACATGTGCCCTCAACCTTTGGCTGCAGAATATCACATGTTCACATTTCCTGGATCCCATAAAGAGGCTTTTAGAATTCTGGTGTTTGACAGAGGTCTTGATTCAGAGCATGAGGACGTAAATAAAACACGGCACTCCTGGCAAAAGGATCCTCCACCAGTGACGGGAAGGATGATACTAGAAGAGAAATTAATTCCATGGATGTCACAGTCACAAAGAAGCCTTCCCAATGTGTGTCCAGGGAACTGCCCACATGTGCACAAAAGAGCACCATGTCTATGATATGAAGACTATCTCCTTAGTTGCATTTTAATATATCTAAGAGATAAAGAAAAATCTGAAATGCAGAGCAATTCTGGGTATAGTGATTTAAACACAGAGACAACCATCCAAGGCTAACTGAAGGACTGATTCAGCCAGCTATGTATAAAATAATAAGCACCAGACCCAAACAGTGAAGCTAGCTATCATGTTCATAATCCAGCTAAATGGTCCCGGAAGCCATATATCCTATGACCAACCTGTCCAAAATCTTCAGCTTCTTATACTTCATATAGTCTAATTGTCCCATGTTTAAGCTTTGTCTGTACATTAGAAACAGTTGTGATAATATATCTTAAATGTAAGAAAAACAATGCATTCTATTATATTATGAAGTAACTGGCTTTATTTTACATGATAATATAAGCATGGCAAATATTACAAGGAATTTTAATATTCATTTTTTGTCTTTGTAAGAAACTTGATAAACTGAGTAAATTTCTTAGTGAATTAATCTTAATTTTACCCATTAAATGACAGAATGTACCATGCTATCATTACTGCCACATTCACCTATTTAATGCCTTTATTTTATGTTTTTTTAATGTTTGAATCATTTGTTCAGTCACTTTTCCTACTGAGGGGTTAGCAAAAGAAAAATGTTTTTAAACAGACTTCTGACCATTTGAATTTTGGATACTTGGGCTGGGATTGTGGCTCAGTGGCAGAGCACTTGCCTAGCACAGGAAAGACACTGAGTTAGATTCTCCACAACACATATAAATAAATAAATAAATAAATAAATAAATAAATAAATAAAGTAAAGGTCCATTGCCAACTAAAAAAAATATATATATGTATATACATATATATATTTTAAAATCAATTCTGGATAATTAAGCATAACATAATTAAGCAAGTATATTTCAGTGTACTTAATTGGTTAACATCTATCAAGTTGGAGAAAACCCTCTTGGATGTTTATCCCACATGGTAAAAGCTGATTTTGTCTAAAAACAAATCAAATTTCCAAAATGAATATTTTAATTATCAGTTGGTTTAAAGTTTCTGATCGTGTATTAACTAAGAAGAGACATATTTTGGTGACAAATTGCTAAAGTGTGAACTTTCATTTTTGGCTATAATACAAAAATACCTTTCCAAAAGAAATTGAAAATTTCTCTTCCTCTGATTATTTTTTATCAGAAAATAAAACTAATACTTAAATTTATGAGTTAGGAATGAAAGGTTGAGGGAGAGGTTAACAACGAAGTGGAGAAACAGTGATGGATATTTTCAAAAGGTGAGCTCAGTGTAGAGAATAAATAGGAAGAAAATGATGAAATGATTTCAAGGTGACAATACTCCAGCCATTAGAGAGAGCAGAAGGAAGAGGATCCAGAGGTTGTCCCCCACCTCTCTGAAGGAACAAGGATAAAAACAGCAACTAGGTCTCATTACACCCAGTATTTTGATATGCTTAATTCTTTCTGGTGGACTCTGCATTTTCATGAGAATTTTTTCTTTAAATCGTGAAATTAGTATTTTATGAGTGCATAAACATTGGGTTGTATAGAAAGTTTCTGAAATATTCAGTCCATGCATGTTAGACATCCCTATAATGACATAAGAGAAAATTCACTTTTAAGGAATCTTCAACTATGAAAGGAAATTTGGGGCCCATGTTACCAGGAAGTGCAATTAGAGGACTAGTCTTACTTCAAGCATCATTCTTGGTCTCAAAAGAAACCACTGGAACTCATATCTGCCCATATCTCTGGACTGGCTTTATCTGATTAGTTCCATTAGCAAGCAACCTGTTTCCTCCTGGTGGCAGAATGCTTCCCAGGACGTTGATTCACATAGTGTTTATTTTTCCAATTGAGCAGGAGAGTAAAGTACTTACAACAGCTATGGACTTCACATACTCACTTCAATTAAATGTTTATGTGTCTTCCCTGAGCCAATCTTGAGGACTACGGAAACATAAAACTGAATTGGGGCTGGGGTTGTGGCTCAGTGGTAGAGTGCTTGCCTAGCACTTGTGAGGCACTGGGTTCAATCCTCAGCACAATATAAAAAATAAATAAATAAAAGTATTGTGTCTATGTGTAAATAAAAATATTTTTTAAAAATCTGAATTGGTTTAGAACAGGACCAAATGTCCCCTCCCTGGAGAGAATGGTGTGCCATTTTTGATAGGAAGCACCTGAGCAAATACTAGAGAAGGGATGGTAATCCAGAGTAAAGTCTGAATGAAACTATAGTTTATGTGTTAATATCGTGAGTGTGCTATAACAAATTACTTCAAACCTTTGTGGCTTAAAACACAAAAAAATTATTAATTACAGTTTTGGTGGCAAGAAGTTCAGAATCTGGCAGAGGTGCTGTCTGCGCCCTGTCTAAGGAAATTCAGTCTCTCCAAGCATTCCTTGGCTTGTGTCTGCGCTACTCCAATGTCTGCCTTAATCTTCACATTATTTCCTTTTCTCTGTTTCTCTCTAATCCCTTTTGTCTTTTTTAAACTTTATTTTTCCAACATTTGTCTCATAATTATTGTATATATTTGTATAGTTTAATACTTGAATACAAGTATATAATGTTACTGATTGAATCAGGGTAAATGACATATATATCACCTTAAAAGGAATCACTTCTTTCTGCCGAGAACGCTCAAAATCTTTTCTACAACTGCTTTTGAAATTTACCATTAACTGTTGTTGACTATAGTTGCCCTACTGTGCTATAGATCATTGGAAGTTTTTCATATGCAACTAATTCCCTGTACTCCAGGGAATATCCTCTCTCCTTTACCCTTAACCCTACCTTGTCCTTATAAGGATATCCATAAATTTATTTTGGTCAAACCAGATAATGCTGTGTAACCTCTTCATCTGGAATTTTTTTTAAAGATTCTTTTTAATTTTTAATATGTTTTTAGATGCTGATAGACCTCTATTTTATTCATTTATTTATACATGGTACTCAGAATCGAACCCAGTGCCTCAACATGCTAGGCTAGCTCTCTACCACTAAGCCACAATCCCAGCCCCTTCATCTGGAAACCTTTAACTTAATTATATCTACAGATAATCATTTTGTCCCCCCAAATATGATAAAATGTACACACTATAAGGGTTAGGTCTTGATATTTTAGGTGAATACTGTTCAATCTATTGCAGTTACCAAACAGTATGAAATAGAAGCTAAATAAACACCTATCCATTGCACTTAGCATATGTGTAAGTAAAGATAATCCCTAAGAGGAATAAGCAATAGTAACTTTGATAACAAGGTTGGAATCTTAGCTGTGCCTCTTAAAACACTCTGTCATCCAAGCAAGTTACCTAAAATCTCAAAGCCTCAGTTTTCTATGTGTATGGTACACATTAAAAAAAAAAAATCTAGCTCATAGAATTGGGTGGGGTTAAGTAAGAAAAAATATATAAAATTTTACCACATTGCATAATCCATAGTACTAAGTAAATATTAGTAATATTTGACTAATTTTTGTATATTTACATATTTTATTTCTATAAAATTTCCTGATCATTTTAGTGCCATTTGCTTCCCTAGTTTTCAGCTGTAAATGGAAGCAAGGTGAAGAATTGGAGGCAGCAGACCCGGCTAATGAGCTGGAACACAGACAAGTTATATTCCTTCTGAACAGCACCTTGTCTTCTGATGGAGATAAAGTTAGATCAGAGATCAACAGGCAATAGCCCCTGGCTAAATCCAGTCATGGCCATTCATTCAGGTGTCATCTATGATTCCTAACACTGCCTGACAACAGCAGAATTGAGTAGGGCCTGTGTGACCTGTCTGGTCCATCCAGGATGCTAAAATTATTTACTGTCTGACTATATACAGAAAGAGTGTGACACTCTGGTTCACACATTTACTTAGGATGTCCTGCCTTGAGTTTCTGAAATTACAGATTCTCCCTTTTCACATTCTTGCCCACCAAGGAAACTAAATGGTGATGATACTAATTTATCTGAATCATGCATTGTATTATAGAACCTCAAAATCATGCATTGTATTGTAGAACCTCATAGAGGATCCATGGTACATCTTCAACTGAATCAACTGGTACTTGACAATTTAATTGGAAGAGTCACTTTCCAACTTTTGAAGAATCAGCAAAACAAAAACATCTGAGTAAATAACAAAGGATTTCTTAAAGGAATAACTACAACATAGAACTGTTTTCTGATGTTATTTTTTAAGCCTAATTAGAATTCATTTGAGAAATTGATGCTTTAAAAATATAAAGGTTTTTTTTTTTAATTAAAAGCAAGAAGTGATTGCAACCTTGTTCCTTTCTCTAATGTTACCTACTCTGTTTTAAGGAATATAGAAAAGTAGTTAGAATTGGCATATGAAATTGCCAGCTAAATAAACTTAGCCTTTCCTGGTATTGATGTTAAATCGGACCAGACTACAGCTCTTTCTAGTTTTTATCTAGCAACCAGAAGAAAGAAAGAACACTGGGTATCATATTAATCAAACACTCAATAAGAACTTGGCTTTGGTTCTGCAAGGTGGGTATTCCAGGTCAAGGGCAGCTGGATTCCTCTTCTGATTACTGCCTGGAAGCCTCCTCTGTCTACACCCCTGGGTGCCAAAAAATAGAGTTTCATATTTGTGCCATGATGCTGAGAAACACTCGAGAATCTGGATTGAGGGGATACATAAATGTATGAATTCTTTCCAACTTTTGCAGATGTGTGGCCAAGAAATGGTTCCTCATTCTCCTAAGTTTTTTACCATATTAAAAAATAGACTTAATTAGCTAAATGAAGCAGGATTCTCTCTTTTACTTTGAAGTGAAATTTAAGAATGTAGCAAAGAGAAACATAGCGAATTCTGTCTATTGTGAGTTTGAGAATCCTATTGTTGTTCTTTCTTTGACTGAGGTCTCCATGGAAAGGAGGAGGTGAACTGGAGGAAGGGGATCAAAATGCTCATAAAAATACTCTTTTGTAGGGATAGAGAGTTTCCTCCCCTCCCTAGAAACACCAATGTCCTCTAACAAATGGCATTGAATAACAACTTTGACCTAGATCCAGAACTGGGAGAGTAACTCTTTCCTGGATGTGACATTAATTCCAGTAGGGAACAATCCCTCTGGGTCTCAAGTGCAACTTATATTTTGCATAAATAAAAATATCTTGCTTTTAGAAGTTATTGCAATATATTACCTATAGCAGTTACTTCCCTTCAAAGATCTGTGATACCCTAAAAAGTGACTGACACTCAGTTCTCAGGAGAACCGGTATGACTTAATTATAAGAAGTTAACTTACAACATCTTTATTCTAAAAAGCGGAGGAGAGGGAAGTGGGATGGTATTACACAAACATACTCTATTATTTCATGGCTCCTTATTTATAAATGACACAGTAATTATTGCTTATGGAGTTAAAATTGCTTAAATTCTTGTTGGGAACATTGTGCAGGAAATCTGACGTTTCTATTGAAGAGGAAGTTTATTAGTGGGAAGAATATCTCACAATAGAAAAGATGCCCTGGGAGCCAATTAAAAACAAGAACAATAATCTTGGGTAATGAATTACAAGATTATGTTCCTAGCCTAGATATGCTAATAACAATGAAAGGATATATGATAATTGCATTGTTATTAAAGAATTTATCCCAGGAATATTAGCCTCATAAAATAATTCAATGTTATAGAAGTTTATTATGGAATAATATAACAACCTCAAAACTACATTTATGAACATATTAAAATGAGACAATCTATGGTTCCTAATAACTTTACCTCTATTTTATAGTCATTTAGGTGAATGAATGTAGTTAAATCATGAGATCATGTAAAATGTGATTTGTTAATGAAGGCTGAAAGCATTGCACTTTCGACACAGACTTATAAATGAAATTATTTTCCCCAGGAGCTAATTGCAATTTAAGTCGGTTTTCATAATTTATTTTACTTCTATTTCCCCAAATAATTACATTTATGTCATAATAGAAATTATTGTGAATTTAGTGATGTTAAAAATTATAACTAGCAATAAAATAAAATCAATTTGTAATTCTTCAAAGATGTTCACCAAAAGCGGATGTTATCTGCATTCATGTAGCATTTTTTTATCCAAACAGCACTTGCTTAATTGACTGTCATTTATAAATAACACAATATTTGTCTTCCAATCCACAAATTTGAAGATGTTTTAAAAGAAATTATTTTCCAATATATATTTTTGGCAGGAGTAAAAGATTGGGAACCATGCAAATAATGAAATAAATTTTGACCTTTACAGAGTTGTAATGAGGGACAAAAAAAATAATATATATGTATATATGTATATATGTACTCTACAGTGTCTAGCAGAATTCGTGGAACAAAGTAGCTGTTGAATAACCTATGGTTTTGCCATTCCAGTTAAAACAATAAGATACCAGTGTTGAAAGGTGCCATAAACATACATTGGAGAAAAGATAGCCTTCCAACAAATGGTTCTGGGAAAACTGGAAATCCATATGTAGCAAAATGAAATAAAACTCCTATCTCTCATCCTGCACAAAAATCAAATCAAAATGGATCAAGGATCTAGACGATTCCCTGCGCACACCGCTTTTAGGTGTAAGGGAGATCGTCACTGGCCAACTAAAATAAAGGCTTCTTTTGGCTTAAAAAAAAAATGGATCAAGGATCTAAGCATTAGACCAGACACACTGCACCTACTAGAAGAAAAAGTAGACCCAAATCTCCATCATGTCAGCTTTGGAATCAAATTTCTCAACAAGATTCCTGAAGGGCATGAAGTAAAAATCAAGAATAAATAAGTGGGACGGTATCAAACTAAAAAGCTTCTTCACAGCAAACAACCCAGAAAGTGAAGAAAGAGCCTGCAGAATGGGAGAAAATCTTTGCCACCTGCATCTCTGATAGAGCATTAATCTCCAGGATATATAAAGAATCAAAGAATGTAATACCAAAACAAAGCAAAGCAAAGCAAAACAAAACAAAACAAAACAAAACAAAACAAAACAAAACAAAACAAAACATATAACCCAATAAATAAATGGGCAAAGGAACTGAACACACACTTCACAGAAGAAAAAATATGATGTCAACAAATATATGAAAAAATGTTCAACATCTCTAGCCATTAGAGAAATGCAAATTAAAACTACAGTGATATTTCATCTCACTCCAGTCAGAATGGCAATTATTAGGAATACAAGTAGCAATAAATATAGGCAAGGATGTGGGGGAAAAGGTTCACTCATACACTGCTAGTTGGACTCCAAATTGGTGCAGCCACCCTGGAAAGCAGTAGGGAGATTCCTCAGAAAACTTGGAATGGAACCACGATTTGACCCAGTTATCTCACTCCTTGGTATATACCCAAAGGACTTAAAATCAGTGTCCTACATTGATGCAGCCACACTGATGTTTATAGCAGGTCAATTCACAATAGCTAAGCTATGGAACCAAGCTAGGTACCCTTCAACAGATGAACAGATAAAGAAAATGTGTTACATATACACAATGGAATATTAATCAGCCATAAAGAAAAATGAAAATATGGTATTTGTTGGTAAATGAATGGAAATGGGGATTATCATGCTAGGTGAATTAAGCCAATCCCCAAAACAAAGGCCAAATGTTCTCTCTGATATGCGGAGGCTAACACACATTAAGGGGGTGGAGGGAAGAATAGAAGTGCTTTGAATTAGACAAAGTAGAGTGACGGGAAGGGAGGGGGGAATGGAAACAGGAAAGATAGTAGAATGAATTAGCATTATGTTCATATGTTCATATATGAATGTATGACCAGTGTGAACTGCACATCATGTATAACACAGGAATGGGAAATTTTACCCCATGTATGTCACAATACGTTCTATTGTCATGTATATCCAAAAAAATTAAAAATTTTAAAAAACAAAAATAAAAGTTGTTAAAAAAAGATAGCAATGTTGAATTGCTTTAAGTCTTCAAGGTGGAGAAGTGTGTTTGTGAATTAATTCTATTTTTCATTTAATAAGCAAAATTGTATTGATCACCTTCTACATAAGAGACATTACACTGTAAAATAGAGATGTAATGGTTAAAGAAACTTTTTGTCTATAGTTTAGGAATGGGAAAACTAATAATTAGGGTGAAAACATTACTCAAGTTTATATACCATGTTAGTGGAAGATACAAGACAAGAAAATAACTGCAGAGCAATAGAGAGGCAAGAGTATCATACACATCTCTTCTTAAGTGAGATCACGTACATGAAATCACCTAACCCAGTACTTAGCAAAGTGTACGCAACAGGAAGATCAAATAGTGACTGGAACTTGGCTCACAACTCCCACTAGCAGACATGGACTGTCAGGCCATGTTTAAGATGTTTGTACTGCTGTCATTTCATTTTGTATATAGGTAAATATGTTTGTCTTTGCCAATGCCTGTATCATTATTTTGCAAACTTTAAAAATTTGTTATTATGTTTATGCCACACATTTCTACAGCATGGAGAGAGCATTTAAAAAGAAATCAGTAATCTTTAGCACAAAAGAAAAATCAGCACTCAACTGGAAAAAGTATTTTTTATTCAATAATTTTAATTATCACATCTGGTATGTAGTGTGTACTGAGATGCTAAGATAAATGGGATACAATCCCAATTATCCAGCAGTGAGATACCAGTTGGAATTTTTAAGCAGGAATAGCCACTGGGATTATGAGGAATGGCTGCATAATATGAATATTTGACTAAAATTAGAAATTAATAAGAACATGATGTATTTTTCCAAATATTTGAAATAGTGAAATGTTGAAGAAAAAATAAATTTATATAACTCAACAGAGGAAAGATAAGACCAAACATAAGGTAATTTGGCCCACAATGGAGAGCCCAACACTGTTGCTAGCTGCCCTGAGATTGTAGCTATTCAGACACAAACTCATGCTTTGTTGAGACTGATGGAGAGCACTTCAGTTTTCCTCGTTCCATGACTGGAGAGCACAGCACCAATCAACCATAACACAGAGCAAAGATCTTCCTCAGAATATGTCTCAAATAGGTCTTCAGGCAGCTGCTGCTCAGCTACTAGTTGGGGTTTTTGATGAAATATTGTTTCTCTACCAAGATATAAGAAACTCCTGAATAAGTTAGTGATTAGAAGAGATTACCAAAGATTATCTCTAAGTTAATTGTGTTATCTCTTCCATTCATTGAAGCTCTTCAGTCATGTCCTGTGGGCTTCTTTCTTGAAAGAATAAGATAATCTTCACTTTCTCATTTACCTGAAGGCATTTCTATGTCAGTGGTTATTCGTTTTTAGCTGAAGTTCTTTGAAAGTTATCTCTTCAGTCTTTATTTAACCATAAAACTTGATAACCTCACCTTTCTTAGCTTGAATAATTGTGATAGAAAATTCTGATTTGAATTTTTCTTACCTGCCATTGTATTTCACATTTTTACTTTTTCTTACTTATTTCTCAGGTCAGAGCATTGATAACCAGTTCCACCGTTCTTTTCAACAAGAGAATGTAAACTTCATAACACTAGAAAGACTCTCCTGGCATAAATGAGTAAAATAATTATTCAAAATAGATTGAATTTCTTACACCAGTTCAAAACAAATTATATTATCCTTAGGGATTTTTCAGTTCCCATTAAAGTTCTTGCAATTCTTAATGTTCTGGAAAAAAAATGAGTCAATCAATATTCTAAATATTCTAATCTATGTGTTAGCATTATTTAACTTTTTGACCTTGGGCTATTGCTGTCTCTTTTTAAATATATTGTCAATATATATTTCTTGTGTAGTAAAGGGAATGAGTCTTAATTGTATAGTTCTACAAATTCTCCCTATTGTTTACACCAATGTAACCATCACACAAATGTAAAGTATTCCCTCCAACCAGAAATTTCCCTCATGCCCTTTTCTAGTCAATTATCTTCAGAGACAATGACTGATGTGCTTTCTGTCACTGTTGATCATATTTACCTATTTTGAACTTGATGCAAATGGAATCATGCAGTATGGTATTTCTGGAAATGATCCCAACTTGTTCCTTTTGGTTATGTTAACTTCCACTTTGTGATTGTACCAGTTTAGGTTTGTGTGCTCCAGGGAACATCATTGTACAGACAGAAACGTGTGTTCTAATTTCCTCTGAGTTAATACCCATGGATCGTTTCCAGGTTATAGGGAGATTTTGTCTTTAAACTGTTGGAAAACATCAAGTAGTTTTGCAAAATGGTTTTACCATTCTTCACTCTAACCACCAATATATCAGATTTCCAGTTTCTTCACATTCTGTTAACACTTGGCATTGTTAGGTATTTCAATTTTAGTCATTCTGATGATATGTGATGGATCCAATACATATATATGTCTATATATATATATATGTATATATACACACACATATGTATATAAAGATATCTGATAACTGTGAGCACTTCTTAATATGACTGGTGGCCATATTTACACCTTCCAATATGTACCATTGCTTCAAGCTTGTCATTTTTATTAATTGCTTTTCATTAATGATTCTATGTGTTTTATGAGTAAGAAGTTTTCAGCTAAATAAATGGAGAATTTTTCCCTATATGTCTCATTTCTTTCATATTTTAATGTGTCTTGTTTAGCAGAACAAGACACTTTGTATTTGTATTGAAGTACATTTTATATTTGGTTGAAGTACAGATTTTCAATTGTATGTTTGATTGTTAATGTCTTTAATATTCTGCCTCAAAAAAGGTTTCCTTATGAATATATTTGTTTTTATTTCTTATAAAAATACATAGGTAGAAGATACACTCATATTTTCAGGTAGTAGGTAGCAGTAAAGATTCATGTTTTATATAGATATTCAATTATCCCATCATAACTTGTTGGTAAAGAATTTCTTATTAGGAAATATACGAGTGTCTTAGATCAAAATCAAATATTCATATTTGTATCTATTTCTGATGTCTAGATTTTATTTCATTGATCTAATTATCTGTATTCATGAAAATACAATATAATTTTATATTTTCATTATATATTAATATTATGTTTATAGCATGTACTGAAATAAAGACAAGTCCTCCAAATTTTTGTATCTTATTCAAGATTTTTTTCCACACTAGGCATTTTGCATTCTCTTATAAATTTTAAATGCAATTAATCAATTTCTTAAAAAGCAACTTGGATACTGATTAGAATTGCAGAGGCTATAGATAGAAAAATTTGGAGAGATTTAGCATCTCTTAAAATTTACTCTTCCAATTGATTAACATGTCATATCTTTCCCTTTATGTAGATTTTAACAATTTCTATCAGCACTTTATTTTTTCAGTGTAACATAGCTGTTCTATATGTTTGATTAATTTATTTTTAGAGTTTGATTTTTTTCAGGCTTTTGTAGAGGTATTTTTAAAGTTTCTATTTCATTTTGTTATTGAAATATTGAAATACAGTCCATTATTTTATACTGACTATGTTCTTTGCTTGCTTAAAATATCTAACTAATTTTTTCAGTCATCTGTATATTATTATTCTGGTTGGAGGTGCTGGGGATTGAACTCAGAGCACTTGACAACTGAGCCACATCCCCAGCCCTACTTTGCATTTTATTTAGAGACAGGGTCTCACTGAGTTGCTTAGCAACTTGCTTTTGCTGAAGCTGGCTTTGAACTCTCAAACCTCCTGCCTCAGCCTCCCAAGCTGCTGGGATTACAGGAATGTGCCACTTCGCCCGGCTTATCCGTAAATTATTACATCTTACTTTCACTTATATAGTTATGTAATCTACAAAAAATGAACACTTTTTTTTCTGTTTTTCAAGCTTTTACTTTTTGATCGTTATTCTTTCTTGCCTATTGCTCTGACTAGAACTCAAAACAGGCTGAAGAGAGATGTGAGAGGTGTCTTTTCTTTGCTCTTGGTCTTAGAAGAAAAGTGTTAGAGATTTCTCTATTAAGTTTGATGGTAGTTGTAGGTTCATTTTTTAGATAAGCAATTTTAAATTGAATAATGTCTCTTTGACTTCTGGTTTGATAAGGTTTCTTGTAGATATTGAATTCTATCAAATAATTTTTTGCATTTACTAAGACAATCATATGATTTTTCTTCTTTATTGGATTAGTTATGTGGGGTAAGCCTTTGGGGTTTTTATTTTTCCCCCGGTGACTGGAGCCCCCTCTCCGCTTCCTGGTTGCCATGTGCTGAGCTGCTTTCCTCTGCCAAGCTCCACCACAATAGTGTTCTGCCTCACCTTGGGCCAATGGTATGGAGTTCACTGAGCATGGACTGAACCTTTGAAGCCACAAGCCAAAACAAAGGTTTTTTTTGTTTGTTTGTTTTTCCTGCACATGTTTCTTGTCAGGTCTTTTGCTGACAATGATAAGTTGGCTAAAATCATTTTATTATTTGACCATTAAATGTTTGAAAGGATTTTCCAGTAAAGTCATTTAGCCTTTAGAATATTGTTTAGGGAAAGACTTTAGTTATTGTAGACGTATTAAACTTTTATGTCTTTTTGAGTCAGTTTTCATCAGTGCTGGGTTTGGAAAGACATTGTTATTTCACATAAACTATTGAATTTGTCAGGCCAAGCCTCATCATCCTTTTAAAATCTGCAAACCATGTTCTGATGCTTCCCATTTCTTCCTGATATTGGTTATTTGTATCTCTTCCTCTTTCTTGATGAGTCTTTCTGTTGATAAGCTTGTTAAAATTTTTTTCAAAGAAAGCAACTTTTTGGCTTTGTTAATTTTCCCCATTGTTTGTTCTCCTTTTAGATCATTTCTATTATTTTTATTTGCATTTCTGTCTTCTGTTTGTTTTAACTGCTCATCATTTAAAAAATCTTCTTTGCTTAGTAGCTTGCTTAAAACCTTTCACCATTTCTGATATAAAGGCTACTAATTTCCTTTTCAACATGATTTTTTTAAATTTATTCATTATCACTGAGTCAAAATATTTTCTAATTCCCTTTATAAATACTTCTTTAGATTATGGGCTATTTAGAAATATTCTGCCTAATTTAATATATTTCAAATTTTTCTAGTTTTCTTGCAGTTATTTGTTTCCAACATCATTCCATGGTGATCTAAGAAGGTATGTTGTGTGTTTTTAACATTGAATCTAATTTAATGCATGATAATGCAGAGGATCTA
The DNA here is from genome assembly GCA_020662805.1 of Glaucomys volans. Lineage (NCBI taxonomy): Eukaryota > Metazoa > Chordata > Mammalia > Rodentia > Sciuridae > Glaucomys > Glaucomys volans. Next base: position 1,282,415 of record JAJEJO010000513.1, on the reverse strand, counting down.
TTTTGGTTAATGTTGCATGTGTACTTGAAAAGATACATATTTTGAAGTTGTTCTATGTAGCTTTTTGTAAATGTCAGTCACTTTAGTAACTACTGTTGTCTACAGTATCCATATCCTTACTGATTTTTTGTCTCTGTTTTATTAATTTTTGAGAAATGGTTAATCTTTAAAAATAAAATAAAATAATCTTTTATTTGAAGCCTGCTTTGCTATTAATATGATTGTCTTGTGATTAGTGTTCACTTTGTCTATCTTTTCTCTTTTATTCATTTTCAGTCTGTATGCCTTCATATAAAATTTTACTGCAAGTCATCACTGAAACATATTTTTCTCTTTCTGGAGGTTTAGTCCATATATTTTGAATAATTTCAAGGACATGTTGGGTTTATATCTATCATCTGACTACTGGATTTCTACATCTACTGTCTAGCATTTTGTTAACTTATTCTTTTGTGCTGAGGACATTTTGTGGTTTGCATTATTTCATTTCCCCTCCTTTGGAATTTTTAAACTATACTATTAACTGTAGGTCTCTGTTTTATTTTTCAATGGTTGCTTTGAATCATTAACTTTTTAATGATTCAAAATAACATTTTATCTTAACATTTATAATTTCATTTTCCTAGTCTGCTAACATTATCATATATTTAAGTTCTGTGAATGTTATTATTCATGACTCTAAACAGTCAATAGACACACTAAGAAAAATGTAACTTATTTTATACACACACATATCTACCATTTCCAATTGTCTTCATCTTTTCTTGCATCTGGATTTCCTTAATGGCTTATTCTTCTTATGAACAAATAAATGTCAATAAAATTTTCACAAAAAGTATGTCAGCTTTTACTTTCCCACTGAAATATGTTGATTTATCTTTCTTTTATAAAAGATATTTAGGGAGGAGGTAGAGAATCCTAGGGGCATAGCTAGCTCCCTATCTATAATACTAGGAAAATATCTTTCTATTCTCTTCTTTCTTTTTTTTTCCCCCCCTGACAAAAAGTGAAAAGGTGAGCCATCCTTCTCACTATTACTAAATGGAATCCCATGTGCCATTTCTTCCCTAACTGCCTACAAGATTTCACTTTATCTTTGATTTTCAACAGTTTGACTATAAGGCCTGTGGGTTTTCTTTATTTTGTCTTGTGTTTTGCCTGGGGTGTGGCGAGATTCTTGGATCTGTGGTTTGGTGTCTTCCATCAGTGTTAGAAATATTTTGACTAATATCTCTTCAAGTATTTGTTTTCTTCCCTACTTTCTCTCTCCTTTGCTTGAGGTTCACAATTATATATTACCATTTGTTACATGATACTGGTCCCAAGGCTGTGTTCTGGTTTCATTTTTATTTATTGTGTTTTATTCTGTTTCCATTTAAATAATTCCTGTTGATCTGACCTTGTATAAGTTGATTTTTATTTTGCTATGTCTAGTCCATTCGAAGATCATTTTCAATTTAAATGTAGTTTCTCTAGTAATAAGTCTATTTGGTTTTGTTTTAGATTTTCCATTTCTCGGCTGTGATTCTCCATCTGTATACCCATTTTCACCATATTTATACAAATCCTTTAATTTACCTATAATACCAGTTTTAATGTTTATTAACCTAAATTTAAAGAATTTTATTGCTGATTCTAGTACATAGGACATCTTTAGGTTGGTTTCTGTTTTCTTTTGTTTTTATTTTTTAATTTCAGTTTGTTTTCTCTCTTTCATTCATACCTTATAAATTTTAACTGCATACAGGACATTATGATAACTATACTGTAGAAAACACTAGATTATGCCATCATATTTGAAAGAATGTTGCATTTTGTTCTGAGAGAGAATTAGAAAACTGGCAGATTGCCTTGATCTGATTGAGGCTCCAAGTGGCCTATTAAGAGTTGAGGCTTTGTCTTTAGGACTAAGAGGGAGATTTTATAATTACCTGAAAGGATTTCATTGGAAATTGCAAGGTATTTGCTGAGCACCTCTAACTTCCTGTGACTTGGGAATCCAAATTTCTGTGTAACACCAGCAACTGAAATTCTGCTCAAGACTTTCTCTGTACCTGCAACTTTCTTTTTGGACTCTTTTTGACAGTGTCTGGCGCAGACAATCATATTAGTCATCTACCAAGTATTTAAGGAGAATTTCTATTCAATTTCGGTGCTTCCTTTTTTAAGAAAATTACCCCCTCAATCTCCAGGCATTCCAGTAGCTCTGATATCCAACCTCTGTCCCTTTATCCCAGTAAAACCATCAATGCACACATGATGTTCTTTTCCTTGATCACCCCTGGATGCAGGGGATTACCCTAGCGGAAGAGTTAGTTATTTGCAAACTCTGATCATTTCTTTTCCTTTCTTTAAGGATTGTTTATTTTCTACTTTTTGTTACTTTCCAGTTCTCTAAAATTGTTGTTTTCTGACACAGAGTTTCATAATTGTCCTAAGTTTATGAATTGTTTTGAATAGGATGATTAATACAAAGCAAGCTACTCTATCTCTTTTGAAGCTAGAATATTCAAGTATTCATTTTTTAAATTGATAACATTAGTTAAGCATATTCTCTAAAAAGCCAGGTACAATATTTTGTGTGCTTTTTAATTTAATTACCTGAAACATCTTGTGAGGTACTTAGCATCTCATTTCTACTTTACAAATTAGAAAACTGAAGCACAAAGCACAGACAACTAAGAAGGCAGCCTTTGGGCTCAGTGCTAGGCAGTATGCCCTCCAATTTAATGACTGTTACCCGTTGCACCTCAGGCTGGGGTAAGATCTGTGAATCAGCATTTGCCAGCATGCCTATGGGTTTAATCCCCAGCACCACAAGACAAAATCAACAAAACAAATCCACTGTGTATTGCTTCTTTAAACTCATTTCTTCACCTTGTACCAGAAGGTGCTTAAAAATGTATCTAAATCATTATTGCGGAGATTTAATATGCACTTTTTAAAAAACAAGATGTTCAATGAATATTTCCTTTGGTTCTGTTGAAACCTCCTGTACAGCTGATTTTGTACTTCTTGAGCAAGGATGTCCCATTTTTAACTTCCTCAAAATGTGACTTATCAGACCATTGCAATCTCTCAAATATACACATAAGGCCATTTGAATTGTTCATTGAATTACCCGCAGTGGCTATTAACTGAGTTTATCTATGAACTGATATTCTCAAATGACCTTTACTAAAGGTACATTTTTATCAGGGTCAAGTAGAAATCCGTGTTGAATTGACTTGCCTTCTTTTCATTCATATTTCTGGCACCTCCTTCATAGGATAAGAGATTTTTAGACCTGAAGAAATAGATGATAGAAGTTTTTTTTTTTTTTTTTTTTTAACTGTGTGTAAAAGACTAAATGGCCATAGAAGTAAGGTACCATCATGTAATATCACACAGTACTTATTGGCAAATTTGCAATTTGATTAAAATGTAAGCTTTTTATAATTTTTAAAAATCCCTTTATATTGAAAAGATGGAGGGTAAGTACAACCAAGATTATTTATTCTTGAAGTAGTAGAAATCCTTTGCCCTTGTCCACACAACCTCTGAAACTGTGTTGATTAATTCACTGGGATTTCACAAAGTGGATCTCTTGAATCAAATCTATATTAAATTTCATGTCATTCAACTTTCCCTTGGTACAATACCTTCTTAAAAATCCATAACTACTTTTCTTTGTTATGAAATTTCATATTATTTCAATTGCACAAGCCAACCATACATTTTATTTGCTGTTTCAATGACATACAGATCTGAATCCAATAATGTATAACTGAGTAGTAATAAATATTGGTTCTATATTATAGGAAACTAGGAGAGAATCACTGAAATTATTTTCAGGTGTCTTTTGGCAGGGGGGAGCTGTATCTCTTTTAACAATTATACCAACTAGATATTAACTATACCCAACATTTTCATCCCTGGTTTCATATTCACAACTTCTTTTTATCCATTGATGCATCTATTTCTGTATGAAAGGGCTATTTATAACAATCAAAAGATAGAAACAACCAAATATCTGCCAAGAGACAAATGGAGAAATAGATTGCCATATCATAACTTCTAACTGGCACTACCATTTACACTTCATCTTGATAATAATATAGGCATGCCTCCCCATTCTCAAGACTGGTAATAATAACACTCAGCACTGATAAATCCTGCTCCTCACTTTGAGAAGAAAATTCATTGTTGTTTTATTTTTATGCAGTGGAAATAATGTGGCCAAAAGAGGTGCAGTGATTTTCTCAAAGTGAAGCAAATGGAGTGAGGGTGGAAATTGAAATCCCAATTGTCTTCTTGCAAACAGGGTGAAGTTCTCCCGTGGAACATTGTCTTCTTCAGTGGATTCACCTGAGCATGCAGACAAGATATTTCAAACTAAATATTGTGAGCTAATGATAGGTCCTATAAATAAGTTTATTCTCCAAAATGTCAACCATTGGTACTGGTAGGACACAAGAGGGGATATCAAAAACAATCCTGGTCAGAAAAGTAAGACACATGCTACAAATCTGTAGGGCAGACACCTAGGTAGTCAAGAGAACAATGAAAGCAGGCCCAGAGCACATCCAGGTAAAGTGATATCATGAAGACTACTGACTCTTAACACACGCTGGAGATATCTTTAGACACTGCTTTCTTGTACATATGACAAGATAGCTGTCCCTTGGGTTGCTGGGCATAAATGCAAGAAAGCAAGCTATGATGTCCATGTTTATATATAGTCTAACCCATAAAAGCCCTCTCCTTTTGGTAGCTGGTGCAGAACAGAGCTACCTGGAGAAGGCAAGTGCTACTTGTCCCACTGGCTGCCACTGGACAAAATCCCACAAGCAATAGGAGCAAAGCTTTCTGGTGAAGCAGTGACAGGAATGGGGATTCTACCTATCCAACCTATCTCTGCATGTCTTCTATGGTCTCGTGGCAACTTGCTCCAGTCTCCTAGCACTGCCACAGCCCAAGGTGGATGAGGGAGGGACATCTCACAGTGCTTTTGATTTGCATTTTCCTGATTATTAATGAAGTTAATCATGTTTTACATACCTGTTGGTAATTGGTAATTTTTGTCTCTAGTTTTGAGAAGTTTCTCTACAAGTCTTTTATCCATTTCTTAATTGTATTAGTATATTTTTCCTTCCATACTGCTAAGTTTCTTATTTACTTTGGATATTAATCTCTCATCAGATGTGTGACTTGCACATATTTTCTACCAATGTGTTGGTACTCATTCTGTTATTTCTTTGGTTATACAAAATTTTATTTCCATAATAGTTGAGTTATGTAATCAACCTGTCCATTAAAGGATAAATGGATAAAGAAAATGTGTATGTACAAAGTGGAATACTATTCAGTCATTAATTCAGTCATTAAGAAAATGAAATCTTGTCATTTTAAATAAAATAGTTGAACCTTGAAGTCATTATGTCAATTGAAATAATGGAAACACAAAAAATAAAAAAAATGCTTCCTGTTCTCATATATATATATATATGTATACATGTATGCATATATGTGCGTGTGTGTATATATATATATACATATATATATATATATATGTATTGAACTCAAACAGAGATAGTTGAATGGTAGTTTCCAGAGACTGGTGGGTGTTTGAAATGAGAGACGATAATCAAAAAGTACAAAACAGCAGTCAGATAGGAAAAATAATTTTGATTTTTCTATATCTATTTCACAGCATAGTGAACATAGCTAATAATTTAGTACTGTACATTTCAACGTCGCTGAAAGAGTAAATTTCAAATGTTCTCATCACAAAAACAAAATATTTGATGTTATAGATAGGTTAGTTTAATCATTTAACATTTTATGAAAATTATAGCATCACTTTGCTTCACATAAATAATTGATTGTAGTTTGTCAACATATCATAATCTTAAGGTATGGGAGATATATTACCCAAAGACAAGAAGATATTTTCTTCAGTGCTGAAATTAGGTGAGGTTTTATCATATTAATATGCATATAAATTTCTAAAAAGGAGAGTGACATTTCCCAAAATTATTTGACCAAAGGATCTTTTCACTTTTTCCCCAAAATCATCTATTACAATAAACATTTGTTATTATGCACCTAGAAAAATTATTCTTTAGAGGTTTAGCTTCTCACTTAATCCCCAGAACACTAGGCAACTTAATATAAATTTATATAAAGAAGGAATGGAGATTAAAATTATATGTACATTCACAATAATTTACACCTAAAGTACATCCATTATCAACTCCTTTTTCAATAGTGTCACCAAGGGCCATCTTGTGGGTCAGAAAGACAGTTAATCTTCCTGATGGTGGCCTCAGTGGATGGAGATATATTCCAAGACTTCGAGCTCCACTCTAGGCTGATGAGGCACTATCGTTCTTAATCTCATTTAACTGCCATGTCTTTTGAAGTGACTGTCTTTTAAAAAGATTGATAGAACCCATTATTGCATGTGAAATTTTAACTGGGTTTAAACAGCTACTGAGCCACCACTACCTGGGAAAATTGCCATGCTCTTTCCAGGGAGAGAAGTCAGTGAACTGACAACCTTTTTAAGTCTCTTCCAGTTAGAGAATGAACCCTCCCCATAAGAATAGGTTGGCCTATTTTCATTCCTCTGGTAGCACTGATTTTAGTTGCCAATAGAATAAAATATTATATCAAATATTTTAGACAGGAAAACACAATACCAATCATTTTTCTTTCACGTGTTTATAGGAGGAAAAATTGATCCTGATTCAGATCACTGATTGAGTGATGGCCATTAGTATATATTTATCATCTAGTTTTTATATATAAAGTATTTTTATTTCAATTACAGAATCAAAATAAGAATTATTTTGTCTATTGGAATTTTCTTATATAATGGTAATACTGCAGGTAATAAAAAATAAAGTCATTACTCTCAATGAACTTGAAACTGAATCAGGGAGAATTATAAGGACAAATGGTTACTACAGTGCAAAGCAGTAGAACAAATGGTTACTATAGTGCAAAGCAGAAGGATGGAAATCTGGACAGGAGTTATAAAAGGCAAAATTTAGTTAATAACTAGTGCAGAATGGGTGATCCACCATAAGTCATTTCTGAAGAAAAAGAAAACACAACAAAGTGCAAAAACAATCACATTCTACCTTGTGGAAATCAGGGAAAACATTGTAGAGTGGGTGGGTTTAGGCTTAGTATCATGAGGGATATATTCAGTTGTTGTTTTTTTTAAATCAGGGATTAAACCCACAGCACTTAACCACTGAGCCACATCCCCAGCCCTTTTTTAATTTTTTATTTTTGTGTCAGGGTCTCGCGGAGTTGCTTTGGGCCTCACTAAGTTGCTGAGGCTGGATTTGAACTTGTGATCCTTATGCCTCAGCTTCTCCAGTCGCTGACATTACAGGCATGTGCCACAGCATCCAGCTATTCAGATTTTTACATAGCATAGAAAGGAGTTCCAACACTTATCAAACACTACTTCCATTGAGACTTTCTGATTTTTTTCTTTGTGCATTTGAGCAGAGAACAAAATACATTGATGGAAATACGGGGAAAATAAAAAAGGTGTGTTGGGTCTAGGACATGAATCCCTTTGAATGGTGATTTTATTAGAGAGTGATAGAGTATTGAAGATTTTTTAATTAAGAAAATGATACAATCAGTGACAATCAGAATAAACCTGCAATCATTTTTTTGAAAGAGGAACGGAAAAAAAAGGTGAACTGGGAGCAGGGGGTAAGTACAGTGCTTCAGGCAAATGGCCCCTTATTAATACAGCAGGAGTGACAGATGAATGGCGGAGCTGTGGAAGAGGCATTCCCAAGCAGAAATGACCAGACAGGAATGGATGAGTCATGGATGGAGAGGGACTGCTGAAAAATAAACCCCAGCTTTTAAGCCTTGGTGAGAGAAAGCCATCATTTCTTAAACCAAAATAAGCACAAGAAGGAAGACAGCCAATGTGTGGAGAATATTTAGTGACTATATTTGAAATATTGGTGAGAATTAATTCCTGGTTCAATGTTTGAAAGGAAGGATGGAAATCTGGACAGGAGTTATAAAAGGCAAAATTTAGTTAACAACTAGTGCCATATGGGTGATCCACCATAAGTAATCAGAACCACTGCTGGCCATAAGCAACTGGTCAAATTGTACAGTCTACACCACGGAAATATCTACCTTGAAGTGATGGAAAAGTGATAAAGATCATTCAGGAAGAAAGCATACAGCACAAAAGGGGGGAAGAATGGGGAGACCACTACAAAAGCTGTTAGAAATAGAGCCAAACGAGAGAATGATTGGAAGAAGAGAATAAAACACTGAATAGACAGACTCAGTGCTTCTCAGAACCTTATTTATACAATAGAAAACAGGTCATTATCAATTGTCTCTTATCCTTCACTTAGTTTATGCTTATGACTTATCTTTAATATACTGAATGCATATGAAGAAAGATAAACTTACCTCCAATATGTATATATTGTCGTAATATATATCTTGCCATGTTTTAGGTCCTCATGAACGTGGATAATTGCATTTTTGAATTAGCAAATAAAGCTTACGAGTCATAATAATGATGTATATTCACATGTATTGTATAATTGATTATCATTATGTGAGATAGGTTACCCCAACGCAAAGGATTCCATTTTAATCTGGAAGCTCAGAGAGATCAAATGGTTTGGCTAAAACCTCTGCCATAATTGGTGGAGGATTCAAGTATTCATTTTGGTCTGCTGGGTTCATTGTTCAAAACTCTTTTCTAAATGCTCTGCTACTTTACCTTCCACTCCTGTTCCTCTGAGTACCTCAAAGGATCAAACGTTCTTAGAACTTACCCTGTGTCCGTTTTCATAGTCCTTCACCAAATATACCAGAGACCCCTCTTGCACCCTCCCAGGCCACACTGTAGACAATCTTTCCAGGAAATAAGCTTCTGCATCCATCCCTCTAAATCATACCATATTCAGATAACCTTGTAGGAAAATAGATTTTTGTCATTGTATCTCATTTATTTTGTATGGTTTGTGATCATAGTGTGCAACACAGGTGTTCAACCCTTGCTCACTGGTGGAGAGTAACAGATAATACATTTCAGCCTTAGAACCATATGCCAGAATCCAGAGCAATGGCTTGAATCAGAGCAAGAGAAAGGCTATCGAGGATTAAAATCGTCCTCACACAACCTTTTAATGAATTTAAACTAGAAGGCCTTCCTGAATCCCCAGCTCTTCACTCTGTTAAATATGCTTGGCAAGTTTTTTCTGAAGATGATCAAAAGCATTTGGATTGATCCGATATTATAGGAAGCAGATCCCTTTCAGCTTAGATATCGTCATCACAATCATACCTGGAAGTGGACCTCATGATTAGGTCCAGGAAGCTTCACAGGAGAAGTGCATTGACATTGGCCCACTGTATCTTTGCTACACAAGTCAAAACCTGTCTCCTAACATATATTTCAAAGTTGTTAGTTCAGCCCAGCATTTGTCCAGTATACTTGCACAGTTCAAAAGAAAAATGTCTCAAAGATTTCACCCAGGCTTAGAAAATAAATATTTTACCATATTTTGCTTTCTTTGTATAACCACAGGCATTTTCTTAGGATTATAAATGTCACATATACATATATTTACTCTGAAATGGGCATGCCCATACTGTACTTGATGTGGAATGCACATAAATGCTTAAAATGCATCACCATAAAATGGAACCATAACACATTTGCTGAATCAACACCTTTATACTCTGATTGAATGCCTGAATGTACTACATATAGTAAAACATTTTTAATAAAATCACAGACGTGTAAGGACAATTGTTATCCAAATGATGCATTTTTTTTAAGTTGGATGGCAATATATGCTATTAACATCATAAGTGAGGAAACTGGTCTTGAGAGTAAATCTGGAGTTCCTGCCAAACTTAAGCTGAGTTTGGGACTAAGAATGGGACTGTACTGTATCCAATCCTCTAATCAATGTTCTGTCAATGACAATTGGTTTTTTAAAATGGGTTCATGTGAATAAGTCATCTTTAATTTACAGATTGAAGATCAGCTTTCTGAGCAAAATGAGTCGATGCTAATCCTGCTCAATAGAGATTTGGTTATTGTAACAGCAGATCACTTTTATTATAGTTCTAACAGCTACATTGATGAAACATTCATTTTATGTCAAAGATCCCATTAAGAACTTTGCATGCGTTATCTCTTTTAATCATAAAAATCCTAAGGCATTATAGTCCCCAAAAGTCCCAGAGGCCTGGAGAGTTTAAGTAATTTCCCAGGATCACACATTTGGGGATCCCATCTCCATAAGCACGTTGATCTATTTTAAAGGCATTATCATTAACTCCATTGAACAAACAGTGAAAGGAATGTGCATTTAAAATTTCAAGGCTCCAACAAATTCAAGAATTTGTTCACAGAAAAGTGATGTTCTTACATAAGAGAAGCAGAAACAATATGGAACCACAAGACAATGTTTGGATGAAATTAGTTATTGTTTATATGTTCATAAGACAGCTTCCATGTAAGCATTAAATAATTCCTTTTCGCTTAAATATACTATGTCTGTCTAATTCCATCCTTAACTAATGTTTTATATGATGTAACAAATTGTGTACCCCATAGTAAAAAACAAATCCATTCATAATTTGTCAAAAAGAAGGAGAAAGGGGCGGGGGAAAGAACTGAAGCTTGAGCTAAGGATTGGGTAGACACATAAATAGTGATATCAAGGTTTAATGTCTAATCATTTCTGGAGTTCAGAGGTGGTATGCTTGCCTCACAAAAGCTGTGTCTCCCATTTATAACAGGTAAACATATTTTGCTCCTCTGTTGGAATTCTCTGTCTTCGCCCTATCTACCCTTACTTATCTGTCCAGTCCCGTTCAAACAACTTATTCTGTGCAGACTTTTGAACATATCTACCCACTCTCAAACCTACCATCACTCAGGCAGAACAAAAAATATTTTTGACCTTCTTTCTATTTAGCTCTTCACTTGTACTTGGTTATACAACACCTATCGTGCTAATATAATTAGTGGCAAGTGCTCTACTTCTGAGCCACACCCCCAACACACACCTTTTTGTCTATCTAACTCTGAATACTCACTGCCCAACACAGTTCTTCCCACAGAGTAGTTATTCATGTTGGCTGTGGATGTGTTATTTAAGTAGAGTTATTGGGTATTTAATAGCCCAGAATCATTATTCCATTATAAAAGTTAGACGTGATAAGGTTACATCCTGATAAACGCATTATTAAGTTGAAACAAGTAGAAAATTCATTCAATATATGTAACCTTCTTAGCATCACATCTCAATCTAGCTTACCTTAACTGTGCTCAATACACTTCCCTTAGCTAAGGTTGGGCAAATAATCAAACACAAAGCCTATTTAATAATCAGGTATTGAGTATCTCAGATAATTTATTGAATACTTTACAGAAAGGGAAAAATAGAATGATGGATGACCTCATTGTAAAGTTAAAGTATTTAAGCCAAACCATAGTAAGTTGAGGTTATCTGTATTTTCATCATAACCTTTGAATTCAGTGATAATCATCTCTCCATGACTTTGACCTATGCTCCACCAGGACTTGTGAGGGCAGGCAACTGAGTAAGATCTCTGGTGATGGTCTCCCCACACACACCAAGACCAACAGCCATTCATGCACCAAACTACCTTCACAAGAGCTAAGGGAACCAGATTAGAGACTATGTGCCTCCTTCTATTGTAACAAAATGAATAGACTCATTAAATAAGGTGGGAAGGAAAGGTCTTGCATAGACAAAGATATCTCCAAGTTGGGAAAAGAAGACGGAGCTAAATCCAGGCCTTAGACCAAACCCAACCCTGGGCTCACCATGGTGAAACCCAAAGTTGGGCAAAGCCTCCTGACTCCTTGCCCAGGTCAATTACACATAGACTGAGCACATGGAACTGCACTGGTCCAGGCTGCTCACTGCAACCAGTATCCCTTCCTAAACCCCAGGCAGCAGAGCAGGAGCAGAACTTCACCTACTAGGAAGCAGGGCATGAGAGCAAGCACAGGGTTTTGTCCCAGGTTGGAGGAGTTAGGACAGTTCTTTGCTTTGGAGCTCAGGGCAAGGCCCCACTTCAGTGAAACCAAACACCCCATAAAAACTGAAGGCCTCATACACAGAACAGAGATCATAGATGGGTTTCTATGTTAGACCCAGAAACGGGCAGAGAGCTGTAAGCTGCTAAGACCAACTCAAATTTTGGCCTGTGTCATTTTTAGCCTTGAAAGTGTGTCCGAGGCACTCTTATCATCCTGCAGAGACTGTGGTACCTGGTGGTTGTGAGAGTCAGGTGTGACCCACCTTAGCCAAGCTTCAGTGGACAAAGAACTGTCTTTACCAATTCTCCCCCAAACACTGTTCATAATGAGGCTCAAGAACTGCCTCAGCATCAGGCAGAAACCTGCACCCCAACGGGATGAGCACTCTTATATGAGCCTGCACCACTGCCACCTCAATTTGGACCTTTGTTGCTGTAAGATTCAGGTGCAAACCTAGTTGGCATGGCCACAGGGGAAAGGGACTGCCATCACCAACACTGTCCCAACCTCAGACAGCGTACTATGGTGCAAGATTCAATTCACTGGGATAGGACAGGGTAGGGAGCACAAGACTTTTCCCTGGAACTTAGTGCTGGGCTGAGCTATTAAAAGTTAATACTGGCTGAGTAATATTCCATTGGGTATATATACCACATCTTCTTTATCCATTCATCTGTTGAAGGGCGTCTAGGTTGAATAGTCTAGCTATTGTAAATTGAGCTGCTATAAACACGGATGTAGCTGTGTTACTGTAGTATGCTAATTTTAAGTCCTCTGGGAATAAACCAAGGAGTGAGATAACTGGGTCAAAAGGTGAATGGTATATATACACAATGGAATACTACTCACCCATAAAGAATAATATTATGGCATTTGCAGATAAATGGATGGAATTGGAGATTATCATGCTAAGTGAAATAAGCCAATCTCAAAAAAACAAAGATGGAGTGTTTTCCCTGATAAGTGGATGATGTTATAGAATCTGGTTGCGGGGGATGGGGGCTGAGAGAGGAATAGAGGATCTTTAGATAATGTAGAGGGAAATGAGAGGGAGAGGGGTAGGGTATGAAAAATGGTGGAATAAGACAGACATCATTATCCTATGTACATGTGTGATTAACAAGAATGATATGAATGGACATCATGCACAATCACAGAAATGAAAATTTGTACCCTATATGTGTACCATGAATAAAAATGAAATCTGTAAAAGTAAAAATAAAAGAGGAAAAAAATTAAAAAAAAATTAATAGTGGTAACAATAATGGCCCTCGTCCCCATGCCTGCCTGTGCAGGAAGTCTCTGGAACAGCTTCACTGCCAGGGGAAAGCATGCAGCTCCAGCCTGTAGGACTTCTATTCCATCCAGCATTATCTGTAGCTCTTTGTAGTGGTCTTGGGTCACAAGTGCATCTCAGCAATAACAGGCCATAGCAGTGTGTATCTTGGTCCCATCCCACTGTTTTGATATTCTTGGCAGGATATGGGCTCAGAGTGTGACACCACTAGCTGGCATTGATGCCCCTGGGTGTAACATAGAAGCACAGAAGCATGGGGCTGTGTCTCTGCCCAGAGACTAGAATAAATTTCTAATCCTTCGACATCCAGGTATTGACACATACTAAAAAGCATTAAGAGATTTCAGTAAAACATGACCACTTAATATTCAAAATAAGGTGCCAGAAACTTCCCAGATAGTAATCAGTAAGGGAGATCTCTCAGAGAATTAAAAGCAGTTGCTTTAAGGAAACTCCAAGAGTTTGAAGAAAACAGAAAATGTTGCAATACTCTAGCATGGAAACTTAACAAAGAGCGGGAAGCAATTGAGAAAATCAAATTGCTGAACTGAAAAAAACACACTCAGTGAAATAAAAAATGCAGCATAAGGCACCAACAGGAGGATAGACCAACTAGAAAAAAGAATTAGTGAACTCAAAACAGTTTATTTGAAAGTACATGATTGGAGGGGAAAAAAGAATAGAGAAATGAAGAAAGATTATGGGTGCTTTGTGACTGTATTAGAAGAACAGATTTAAAAATGTGATCAATCACACCCAAAGAATGAAGGAGAAGCAATACAGTCATCTCAATTCATGAAAAACATTTGATAACATTTAATAGGCCTTTATGATAAAATACTAAACAGATAAAGAATAGGAGGAATGTACTGCAACAAAAAAATGACCATGTATAAGTCGATGGATAATTTTATATGGATTGGGTGGGGAAAAGCTGAAAAGTTTCTAAGTTCTGCAACATGGCAAGGATGCCCACTTTTAACACTCTTATCTAACATAATTTGTAAAGTCCTAGCCAGAGCTCTCAGGCAAGAGAAAGAAATAATGGGCATTCAAACTGGCAAAGAAGTCAATCTGTCATCATCTGCAGATGATATAATCTTATATATACAAAATACCAAAATCTTCACTGAGAAATAATCAGAACTAATAAATTAATTCTTCAGGGTGGAAGAATACAAAATCAATGAAAAATCAGTAGCATTGCTGTGTGATAATAGAGATTTATCTGAAATAGTAATCCAGAAAACAATTCTGTTTATAATAACTATAAAAAACACCCTACTTGGAATAAATTTAACAAAAAGAAAGTTCTCTACAACAAAAAGCATAACACAGTGATTAAAGAAATTGAAGAGGGCACAACAATGTGGAAAGATATCCCATATGTTCATAAATTGGTAGAGCATATATTATTAAAATATTTATCCTACCCAGAGTTAGTTCCACATCCATTGCAATTTCTCTCAAAATACTGGTGGCATTCTTTGAAGAACCAGAAAAAGCAATTCTAACATACATATATATTTAAAATGCACACACACACACACACAAACACACAAATAACCTGAAATGTCAAAGCAAAAATAAACAAAACAACAAATAAATTAATTAATGGAAGCATCACACTACCTACCTTTAAAATGCACCACAAAGCTGTGGTATTCAAAACAGTATGGCACTGGCAGAAAAACAGACACAGACAATGTAACAGAATAGAAAGCCTAGAAGTAAAACCACTTATCTACAGCCAGCAAATCTTCCACAAAAATGCTAAAAGCATACATTGGAAGGAGGATAGTCATTTCAATAAATGTTCCTGGAAAAATTGAAAACCCACATGCAGAAGAATGAAAGTAGACCCCTATATCTTATCAGGTACAAAAAAATCAACTCAAAATGAATGAAAAACTTGAGTGTAAAATCTGAAACTATGAAAGTACTAGAAAAAAACATATGGGAAATGTTCCAGGGCATTATAATGTGAAAGGATTTTTTTAGACAAGATCCCCAAAGCACAGGAAGTAAAAGCTTAAAGGTAGATAAATAGGACTGCCCAAACTAAAAACTTCTGCAAAGGAAGCAATCAACAGAAGTCAGAGAATATCCCACAGTGGGAGAATGTATTAGCAAACTGCTCATCTGACAAGAGGTTGATATCCAGAATTTGTAAGAAAGACCAAAAAATTTATAGCAAAAAAAAACTGATTTAAAAATGAACAGTAGATCTAAAAAGACATTTCTCAAAAGAAGATATAAAAATGGCCGATAGGTAAATGAAAAAAATGCTCAACATCAGGGAAATGCAAATCAAAACCAGAAAGAGCTATCATATCACCTCAATAACATTAACTGTTATCAAACAGATTAAAGATAGTAAGTCTGGCAAGGATGTAGAGAAATGGGAACACTGTACACTGGTGGGAATGTAGGAACAGTCATTACAAAAACAGTATGGAGATTCCCAGAAAGAATAAAAATAGAACTATTACTACTGGTTATATGCCCAAAGGAAATGAAATCAGAATATCAAAGGAACATCTGCCCTCTCCTGCTCATTGCAGCACTCTTCAAAACGGTCAAAAAATGAAAACAATCTCAGGGTCTTTCATAGATGATCAAACAAAGAAAATAGTGATTGTGTGTGTGCATACCACATATATATTTACGTAATAGATATACATGCATATATAATATATACAAGCATATGTATATATGCAAACATACATATATATATAAATACTATATATACATATACACACATACATACACACATATTCTGCCATAAAAAATAATAAAATCCTCTCATTTTGCAGAAATGTGGATGGAACTGGAGTCTGAATTTATTATAGGAATCAGTTCAATTATAAGAAAGATGTAAGGGAGAGACAGAAGTGAAATATGAGGGTTTCTTCAGGTGGATATATCCTCAAGTTCCTTGCTATGGTGTTTAAGTCATGATGAGCCCCAACATTACCCAAAGTTTCACTGCTCTCCACTTCTTCACAGTCTTAGGGACTCATCTACATCCATCATCTTAAATTTCAAACAAAATGGTTTGGTGGAGGCATGTAACATACCACACCGGCTGAGAGACCAAGTAATTGTTAAGTGCAGAGACTACCCACAAAGATAGGTGCACAAGGCACTCACCAGTTGTGAAGCGACGTGTCAAAAAGATTTAGGACAGATTCAACAAGAATAGCTCACTCTTCTTTTTGCATCTAACTTCTCCTATTTACTTGCCAATTTTTAATTAATCCTTTAATTTCTCTTTGTATTTGTTTCTTAGAATTGTTGAAAGAGAGTACCACAAACTGATGACTTACAACTACAAAAATTTATTGACTCACTGTCTTGGAGGTAAGCAGTCCAAAACCAAGATGTTACCAGGGTTGGTTCGGCCTACAGACTGTGGAGGAAAATCTTTCCCATGTGTCTTCCCTAGCTTCCAGTGGCCTGCTGCCAATCTTGAGCTGCCTAGGCTGATAACTTCTTCTTATCACATGGCTTTCTTTCTGTGCATGTGGGTATAATTCCTACTGTCCTGTTACAAGAACATTATTACACTGGATTAGGAGACACCTTTACTCCAGTATATCTTCATCCTAGCTAATTTTATCTGCAGCTACCCTATTTCCACATTTGAAGGCACTGGAGTTTTGTACTTGGACACATCAATGAGGGAACATAATTCAATCTACACGGCTGGCATCAGTAGTCCTCATCTTCAAGACACACATTTATGAACACTATAGTTAATGCAGCAATGATAGAGAATAAGGGCTTTATTAAAAACGAGTCTGGGAATCTAGGAATGTAACGTAGTTATTTTGAAATAGAAGTGTAAAAAGAGGAAAGCTGAATTGATCCAATGCCGAGGGAAGGATTCTGAAGGTTACAGCTGAGTCATCCTGATTACAACAAGACACAAGCCTTCGGTGCGCACACACTTACACAATTTCAGAAACCTTAAAATTAGAACTTACTGGCTCAGCTAACACTGCCTGGATTTGTTTCACCTGTGGAAATTTTCTAGGCCTGATTTGATTTTAATTTGCAATTTGAAAGTGCTAAGTCTGAGGTATGAAAAAAAGACTGATTTCCCTATTTCTAAGTAAAACTGAAACCAGAGTGACCTTCAATCATAATTTCTGAGAGTAGGAATAGAAACGAAGTTAAATGCACAAAATGTAGGGGACTGACAGAGGTCATCCTAAAAATAACTGTTTTGCATTTAATATGTGATAAACACAGGGGAAATAGTCATCAATAAAAGTGTGACAACACATTTGGTCCTCCAGCCTCAGTAGCTATCATTTGGGATAAAAGAACAAATCAGTATTTGGATTAATTAATTAAGTACATGGCCTCTCATTTCTATACTTTTCACTTCATTTGTCTGAGTATTTGATGAAAGCAAGGAAAGTCTTGCTACAATATAAACACTGTTTTAGTACTTATTTTTTAATTGACACATAAAAATTCTACATATTAATGGGACACATGTGATGCTTAGATGTGTGTATAAATTGTGTGGTACTCCAATTATGGTAAGCATAGCTATCTCCCAAACATTATTCTTTATGGTACAAACATTAAATATCCATTTTTTAAATATATAAAACAAAATCTGTACCTATTTATGTAGTATACCATGTGGTCTTTGGATACATGTATATATTGCACACATTCTAATCAAGGTGAACATGTCTGTCTCTTGGGTTTCATTTTGTTATGGTAAAAACATTTGAAATCTTTCAGTGTTTTGAAAAAAAACATTTGAAATCTTTTAGTGTTTTGAAATACACAGTACATTATCCTTGTACTTTGATCATCTTGCCGTCCAGTATCACCCCAGAACCTATTCCTCCCATGCCCCCAGACTCAGGTAACCACCATTCTACTCTCATCTTTTATGACATCAACTTTCTTAGATTCTGCAGATGAGTGAAATCTGGTAGTATTTGCCTTTCAGAGTTTGTTTTTTCACTTAAAGACCTTCGGTTCTATTCATGTTGTCAAATTGGGCAGGATTCTACTCCATTTTTACGGCTGAATAGTGTCCTACTGTGATGATATGTACCACATTTTCTTTATGCGCTCACCTGTTGATGGGCATTTAGGTTTTTCCCGTTCTTAAAACTACTGTGAAAAATGCTATAATGAACACCAGAGTACAGATGTCCCTTCAACATATTTATCAATTTTCTGTCACTATAACAAATACCTGAAATAATCAATTTATGAAGAGAAAAAGGTTATTTTGGCTCACAGTTGTACAGGTTCTAGGCTGTGATTGATTGCCTCCATCGCTTTGGACCTGTGAAGAGACAGAACATCATGGCTGAAGTGTGTGGCAGAGTGAATCTGCACAACTCATGGCCAGGAAAAGGAAAAGAATAGGGTCTCACGATCCCCAACAAGGTCATGTCCTCAAAGACCTGAAGACCTCCCTCTAAGTCCCACCTCTTAGGTGTTGCACCACTGACCAACAGCAACCAGCTGGGAACAAGCCTTTAAAGCAGGGTCTTCAGGAGATGTTCCAGATTCTAACTATGGCATTACTGATCATGTCCTTTAAATATGTGCCCAATAGCCAGACAGGTGGATCACGTGGTACATTAAATGTTAATTTTTATGGAATCTCCATAATGCTTTCCATAATGACTACAATTTACATTCCCTCCAACAAAGTATGAGGGTTCCTTTTTCTCCACATTCTCACCAACATTGGCAAAGCACCTTTCTTTAGGAGGACCTGGAATGACTTGTCATCTTTCCTGGACAACTTCCCAAGGAGGAAGGCATCAGGGAAATTTAAAGTTAGAAGCTGGGTCAGCTTATTTTCTCTTCCTTCTACAAGCTTCTGTTGCAATGATTAGGTTTTCAAGTTGATATTTCTATCTCCTACTCACTAAGTTTTGGAAAGTTGCTACGAGCAATAACAGAATCAAATGCCTTCACAATTACTTGGATTATGTACTCAATGAAAAGGGTGATTTGTGAAAGACCAGATTGGAATGGTTTTCATTCATAAGTGGAAATCACATGAATGAGCCTCAGATATTTAACTCATTCATGCTTCATCATTATAGTTCTTAATCTGAGCAGGCAGATTAAGGCAAAATACCAACTTCATCATATTTAAACTAAGCATTTGTGACTGTGTTTCACAGGAATCATACATGTTATGAAAATTATAATATGTAAATATGTACCTTTTAAAATATCTGACTCTGGAATTGATGTATTTGCTGTTACTGCAATTTATGAAAGTGTTTAACAAAGAAAAAAATCAGGAAATGGTGATAGAAACATCAATTTAATTAGCATTTGCCAAGTAAATATATCTGAAACCACTCTGCCTGCAAGGATGAAGAATTAGGATGAAAGAAACTCAGTTCCTGGACATGACTATGTGGAAGGGCAGCAGCCTCATGCCCATCTCCCTCTGTGGTAATGAAGAGGACATCGTCCTGGAGAATATTTCCATCCTAAGCATAGTGAGTGTTAGAAAATAACCCCATCACAGAAGCCAGTTCTAACCAAGCTTACTGCCTTTCCATCACATCAGCAAACTTCTTCATGCTTTATCCTAGCTCACCCCATTCCTATCACCCCAAGAGGAACACCCTTTCTCAGTATTCTGCACCATGATTATTTCTTCCTGCTTTCAGATTTTATACAAATGAAATTGCACAGCATGTATTCCACAGTATTCCATGGGTAAAATTTCTCTCACTCAGCACAATGGGAGATTCATCCATATTGTTGTGCATCTCAGTAATCCCTTTCTGTTTCCTGAGGAATAACATTCCATTTCACATATGTCAGGTGTGTGTGTGTGTGTGTGTGTGTGTGTGTGTGTCGTTAAATCATTCTCCATACCTACATTGTTTTAGGGTTTTTTTTTTTTTCCGCAGTTTTTGGCTATTATGAATAAAAGTTCTGTGATCATGATTATACCTGTCTTTTTATGGAACACATTCTTTTGTAAGGAAAGGGGTAAATATCCGGAAACACAATGGACTAACACATAGGTATTTATGTAGAGATTTATGTCATTTTATCTGAATGTATCAAACTTCTTTCCAAAGTGGGGTTGTCACATCATAACAAGATGTAGAAGAGTTCCAGTTGCTCCACAGTCTCACCATTTTTGGAATTGTCAATCTTTTGAAAACTTCTATCTTTTGGGCGGGGGTGTGCTAGGATCTGATTGTCACCTTATTCACCATGACTGATAAACAACAACATTCAGCAGTTGTTCTGCTTATTCTCAATTCATGTGTTATTATGGTTTACCTACATTTAATTGAATTTCTTATCCTTTTAGGAGATTTTATATTCAGGACGTGTTTTAGCAGACATATGTTCTAGTCAGTATTTTCTTCCAGTCTACAACTTGCTTATTTTATTGTAATGGCAGTGTCTGGTGTTGCTGAATTTTCAACTATTTGGGGATTTCCAGATATCTTACTGGTTTTTATTTATAATTTACTTTGTAATTTAATTTAATTAGTAACATCCTAAGGACATACTATTAGGAATTCAATGAATGTGCTGTGTGCCCTTGACAAGAAGATGTGTTCTAAAGTTCTGGGGTTTAGTGTTCCCTACACGTCAATTACGTCAAGGCAGTAAATATTGTGTTGTTCAGCAGTCTATGTCTTTACTGATCACTTTGTTGTGCTGTTTTGTTTTGTTTTTTCAGTTACTGAGAGGGTATGTTATGTCTCCTTATGTATTTATTTCTCCTTCTAATTTTGTCAAAGTTTGCTTTATGTGTTTTGAAATCTGTTATGATGTGCATACACCATAGGATTGTTATGTCTTGCCATTTATTTTAATATGCTTGCTTCCTTAGCTGTATATACTTTTTGTATAGTTTATGTGATATTATTATAACTAAGCCATCTTTCTTATAACTTTTACTTTCAAGTAACTTCACACTTAATGTGTAATATTTCTAGTGAGCAAAAACAAATATCCTGCTTTTTCATTCACTCTGGCAATCTATGCTGTTAATGGGAATGTTTAGTACATCTACATTCAATGGAATTATTAGTAAGATTGGATTTACTCTGTGATTTTTCTGTTTCTGTCTTTTATTCTCTCCCCTTCTGTTCTTCTTTCCTTAGCTTCTTTTGGTTTAAGTATTTTCTAGAATTCTATCTCTATGTCTCTGTTGGAATTTTAAATATTCCTCTTATGATTATCAGTTTTCAATGTTTCTCCTAGAGATTATAATATATATCCTTAACTTTCTAATCCAAATAAACAGTATTATACTAATTTAAATAAAACGTAAGTTTCTATGCAGCATGCAGTCTTAATTTCCACCAGTTTTGGGGATACAGTTGTTCCATATATTTCACGTACCACTGATATAAACCTCATAATACAAAGTTATACTTTTAATTTAAATGGCTATCTAAATTACAAAGAATTAAGATAAATATGAAACAGTGTCTTAAACTTACATATTTACCTTTTGCAGTTAATTTTATTCTCCATAAAGATCTAAGTTTCATCTGGAATCATTTTCCTGTATCCAAAACTTCCTTTAGCATTTCCTCTTAGGGATAAGGTAACAAATTCCATTTTCAAAGACATGAAAATTTTTATTTCTTCTTCAGTCTGGAGTGATATTTTTCACAGATACAAATTACTGAGTGACAGATTTTTCTTTCCCTCAGTACTTTAAATATATTGTTCCTCTGTCTTCTTAACAACATGGTTTCTGATGAGACTTCGGCAATAATTTGTATCATTGTTCTCTTACATGTTTCAACTGATTATTTTAAAATTTATGATGATGCCAGAGTCACATGCTTTCAGGAGAAACCATACTTTGAGTTCTGATCTTTTCCAGGACCATCAATATGCAACTCAGTACTCCTGCAGCAGTGGGCATGGCTCCCAGTCAGGCACAGAGTGACAGTACCGATTATTAACCTATGATGCTTGCTAGGTTAGGCTTCTCCAATGCATTTCTAACTTAAGATAACTTCAACTTAATGTGCTAATCCGGATGTGATCCCACTGAAAGTTGAAAAACTTCTGGAATGTGTTATTTTAAAAAACTGCTTTAAATATTTTTCTCTTTGTTTATCAACAAATTCAGTTTTCTTCGTATTTATCCTTCTTAGAGTTTACTGAATTTCTTAATTTTTTAAAATCATTTTATTTTCCCCATATTTTTACTAGTGCATTATGTTGTGTACATAATTGTGGAATTCATTGTCACATATTTGTATAACACTATAATTTGTCCAGTATCATAATGGTCTTTTCCCTCTACTCCCATGATCTCCCTTCAATTTTCATGAGCCCTTCCCCATCAAGTTTCCCTCTCTTTTTTTCTTTTTAGCTCCCACATATGATCCTCAACTTTCTGAGTTTGGTTTATTTCACTTAACAATGTTCCTAATTTGCATCCATTTTCCTGAAAACAAGGTAATTTCCGATTTTTCTAAAGACATTTAACTTCTGCCTGTTTTCAAATTTGGGAAGGACTCTGTTTCTGTCCTACACTTTCCCCTCCCTGCCTGTTCATGACATTTAAGTTAGACCTTTAGGTCTTGCTCCACAAATCTCTGAAATCCTTCTCATGAGTTTTCAATGCTTTTCCCCCTCTGATTTTTAGCTTGAATAATACCTTTTTCTCTACTTCATGGTCTATTTCTTCTGTCATTTCAAATATGATGCTAAATACATCCAATGAATTTGTTACATCAGAAATTGTAGTTTGCAGTTCTTAAATTTTTATGTGATTTATATAGTGTCTATTTTATTCTACGATTTGCTCTTTTTATTCTTTATGATTTTATTTTTATTTGGATCTACAATTATTAAATTTTTAAAGTATCTATTATAGATACTTTAAAATGTTTGCTGGGTCATCTTGGGTTGGTCTCCATGGATTAAATTTTGTCCTGAGTATACATCATGTTATCTAGTTTATTTGTTGTACTTTAGATTATATCCCAAATATTGTCAATTAGCGATTTAAAACACTGTGAATTGTATTCATCTCTCTAAATAGGGTTTAATTTATTGCTGAACTCTAATTCCAAACATAAGCCCCTCCCATGCCCATCTTTGAAACCTGGATTGAGTTCTTTGAGCCTAGGTAGATAGTGTGGATTCTGCCCCACACATGCAGCAGTTCACTGTCAACCTCAAGGTTGGTTGGAGTGTCTATGTTCATTTAAGGACATACCGTAGGTAGCTCTTATCTGAGATTTACTGTTCTACTTTTTAGCTGTGAAAATACTCCCCAACAGAAGTAATCATCTTTAAATCAATAACTGTTTCTGTCTGAGTCTTAGCTGATGAAATGGAAAAAGTCATGCCTGTGGTGTTAACATCCATACCAGTTAAAATGTCCCTGCTGTCTCTCTTTCTTCCCACTGAAGCATCAGCCCCCTATACTGCCTGGAGCACAGTACAGTCTATGGTAAAACTCAATAAATATTGTGAAATTAAGACTATTTTTAAAGCTAAACCAGATATGAGTCATTGAAGTCAGGCAGAGCTTAGTTCAAATTCCCCCCTTGTGTTTGATTTATTTTTTTGATCTTTGGAAAGTTACTCAACTTCTATAAAGTTTTCTCCTTTTAAAAATAAAGGGAAAATAGCAAATTCTCAGATTTAAGTTTGAAATTGAGGTTAATTATGTGCCTTTTGGTACTTCAACATGTGTTGGTTCTCACTATTATTATTCCAAAGTTGGCATGAGAAAGTTTCATGAGCAGAATATATTGTGGAAGGATTTCAAGGAGGCAGCAATAATTTTCAATAGGAGGAGAGACTTTTGGGAGGTATTAATATTTGTGATAGGCCTTGAGGAAGGGAAATTATTAATTCAAATTATTTTCTTCCAGTGTTTCACATCTACCTGTTGTATCCTTAACCATCTGTATAAGCACATGTGTGTATGTATATATATATATATATATGTCTCTAAGTCTACACAGATCTATATCTAGCTCTCTATATTTATATTCTCTATATACAGTTCTTTATATAAATACATGTGTATATATACACATACATAGATATCCATAGACATAGAAACAGATACAGAAGATTAGATAAATCTATAGATAAACTGATAAAGATACACACATATGCTTTTAAGAATACAAATGAAGACTTGAAATGTCATTTAAAAATAGGTCGAGAACAAGGTCAAAAATCTTCAATACTAAGATTTTTGAAAATATAAAGATGCCCAGGAAAATCATGCAAATATGAGTTCAAATCACTTAACAGAGTTATGATGCTCCCTCCATCACAGACATTCTAAACTCAGAATTAGCAATGTGTCTGACACTTGAAGTTTGGGCACAAATCTTATTCAAGAGAATTGTGAAATGTGTGCCTCAGAGCGAAGTTGTGCTATCTCTGGAGTTGATTTGATTGTGGTTTCAGATGATATCTGAAATTCTGCTGGTGATGCATAAGGAGGTTTTTATGTAAAGTATTCAGGCCTTCCTCTCTGACATGTCATACTAAGCACTGGTGAAGGTCTTAATGGTCTGGGAAGCCATGGTAGGTTAAGTAAGAGCTAACTGACCACTGGAAGGCCACAGGGAAGCTGGTATCTTGGAGTTCTGGGTTCTAATTCTGGTTTGGGCAAACATACTCTGGTGAATAAATATTCCTTGCTAATTTCCTACTAGAGAAAATCAGAGAGGGAAAACCATCCTCCAAACTAATAAAATCACTCATTTTCCTTTTGTGTTAACATTTATAAAAATGATTCTATGAACATTCTACAAAAGGATAAGTACTATCATACTGAAATTTACCTTGACTTAGATGAAACATTCAGAGATATTTATTGTGCCTCTTGTAGTAATTGAAGTTTGAATTTGGTGTCAGCCATGTAAAATGGAAGTAACATGAAGTCATAAAAAGAAACATTAAATCAAGCATATTCTTAATTAGTGATTAATCATCTTACTTTGAAATAAAACTTTAACATTTTCAAAGGGAACAAATTTTTTTTAAGTTGAAAATAAATCTAAATGTGCTTATAGGGTGGTAATTGTATATTTCCAAATCACTGGCATGTTTGCTTTCACACAAAGATCCTGTAAGTTTTCTTTGCAAGTTTAAGCTATTACTTCTTGATCATCTCTCTCTTTTAGAAAATGCAAAGAGACAATTGAAAGATAAAATAAACTCTGTTTTAAAGTATTTTCATTGGGGGTGGCATTGCCTGGCTAAATGACCTTGACCACGTCAACTAACTATTAATTTTTCTGAGCCTAGATTTTCTTCTCTAGAAGAAAATAGGTATATAGGTATCTATATAGGTATAAAGGTATATAGGTAATATAGGCATCTCTATAATACCCATATTATGGTATAATAATACTATCCTTCATAAGTTAAAGGTTTATTGTGAGTTTGTAATGAGTTCTGGGTCTAGGATTTGTTTAGGTTACTTTCCAACGGCATTCATTTTACAATCTAAACCTGATTTGTCCTGCTATTTTATAACGATTTAAATCACTTCTATTTTAGAATTGATCACAATGAAGAGTGATTTGAAAATGGTATCAATGATCCTGATTGCAAAATAAAATTGCAAATTATTTGCAGAGCTTAGTGAACTTTTCTTACTGTGCCTCTACAAACCTCCATCTTGCTGTTGTCATTGGAGAATAATTCTTGAGACAAGGGTTCCCATACTAGATGTGGCTATTGCCTAGTTATTTGACCTTGAGTATGTCAACAAAGGAACGGTTTACTGTTCCTAAATATTTTTTCATCTAGAACAACAGGACAATCAAATCTATCCTGCCTAAGTCAGGCTAATTATGAAGATACAATGAATTAATATTTGTGCAAATGCTTTGCAAATTGCAAGTGCTACAGATGACATATTTATTATTATAGTTCAACTTTAAAAATCCATTCCAAAGCAACAGTATCAAAACCAAGACTTCTCCAGAGTCACTAAGTCTAAGGAAATTCACATAAAAGTGAACCTATTGCAAGTAACAAAGTCAGGGCCAAAGACTGGCCTAAAGGATGACGGAAAATATAGTCTTGTCATATACCTTGGGGAAGACATGGAAATATTTGAAAGATATCCCCAATTAGTGTCAGGATATTGTAAAAGTACATAAATATGAAAGGCTTATTACAAGTGCGTAGACCGTAGCAAAAAAAAAAAAAATGAATGATTTTTATTATATGGTACTTATTATCTCATTTAATTTGCATTTTGCAAGCAAAAGGAACTGGGAGTTCTTCAGAATCTTCATTTACAGTGTCTTGATTGGTGAAACAGAAACAAGATAATCTTAACAACTTAAACACCAAGGTCATTCTATGATATAGAATCATCATCATCTCCCTCCCTTGAAGACTCATCTTTCTCCCTTAAAAATAATTCTAAAGAGAAATATAGTGGCTCTGTGAAAACATCATAGGATGTTGCAAAGTACGTTCTGCTTCCAAAGTTCAAGGGTGACACATGTGGAACCCGTTTTATTGAAAGATGCCCAGAACCACCATTCCTGATGCTTCAAAGAAGGAATAAAACCTGCAGATGGATCTCAAACCAGCTTTGCAGTTCCTTTCCTGAAAGCCCTCCATTCTTCATGGAGATTGTGATTCAGGTTGAGTCTCTGGGATTCCCAAAATATCTAAGTATAGATAATGTAGATGAAATCACAGATAAGCAAGCCAGAGAGTGGAGTAATTGAAAAAGGCTCCCACAGAGTGACTAGCATAGTTCCTTAAACATGATACATAACCTGAGCTCTGGATGGTCTGTGTTCCATTTTAAGGTATTTGTACAAAAGAAGGGACATGTAAATTAATACTATTATGCTAAAATAATGAACTTACTCAAGTACAAGTTACCAGAAGGAAGAAATGGGTGCCATTTATTGGTACTTCCTCTCTCTACTCCTCATTTTCTCAGCCGTTCCCCACAGCTCCAGCACAGACTTAGAAACGTTTATTTAAAAATGAATAAGGATGTTTAATTCCAACCCGGGAATTTGATTGGTTATGTGTTGAAAGTGTAGGTAAGCTTCTAGAATATGGTGCTCCAGAGTAGCAGAAAGTAGGTGGGATACTTAACCAACTGAGAATTGGGATTGGGAAGAGATGATATTTTATTCAGATCCGACAAGCATCTACATATTTCCCAGCCTGCCAGATCCATGATCAGATGTGTTTAATGACGGGGCCATTTAGACATGTGCACTGATTTCCAGAAGGCAACACTTGGTTGCTTTGGAAAATACTATTTTGGGGCTATGTGAATAATTAGATATTCAATTTTAAGCAGGTGTTACATATCTGACAGTCTCCCCCCACCTTTTTGTAACTGTATTTGCTGGAATAGAATTCTAGAATTCTGGCCTCAAGAGCCATAGCATTTGTTAGTGGGAGAAGGTGTGGGTGGAAACAAATGTACTTTTCGAGTCACTGCCTCACTCAGCTCTCAGAGCACGACTCCTGCTGTTGGGATGGGTACCTGTGGGCACTTCTTCCTTGGGGAAGCTCCCCTCCTTAATTTATGGACGAGCTCAGCCTGATTTTAGAAAATACCTGGTGGTGCAGGCGAAGAATCAAGGAAAAAGATCAAGTTCTCACAGCAGCTGCTTGCTAATTAATCCCAGTGATTACCCACCTGAGAGAATCATCCAAGAATAGCTGTATGGGGCAGTCTTTTTCTTTTTCTCCTCTGTCTTTGGCTACTCACACAGGGGAAAAAATAGAGGGTATTTGGAATTGAATATTTTGACAGTTTAAAGACAATAATCAAGCTTGTGATTACGTTCCTGGTCCTTGCTTGGGTGAGCCACACTTGGAAGAGGAGCAGGCAGACCTCTTTTCTTATGCAACCTTATTGTCCCTTTCAAGTGACTCAGCTCAGGACATCTCCAGAAGGATGTATAAAGCCAAATAAATATTTGAAAGTTTTCATAAAAAGCCCCAACTCTGGAAGCAACATGATCAATTGTAGGTAGCCTAACCCATCTCAGTAAGAAATATCTAGCCCAAATGAAACTGATAAATTTTTAATAAATAAGTTCATCATACACACAAAATCTCTTAGTCCATTTAAAATTATCTAAAGTAGATAATAATTTGTTAAGTAGTCTAAAAGTTTCTGCTGTGTCTATTTGTATATTCTACTTGTATATATGTGTGAATTATATAGTAAACATTCAAAACAGGTACTGAACACCTACCATATGCCAGGCACTGTATTGTATTAATATATAAATTCAGATGTTGCCTGTATAAAGTTGTATATTCATATACTCATTTTAAACCCTTCCATTAGTGAATGGAAATAGAGAGTTGACTTTATTATAATAATTACATGATGACCTAAAATTCTACTACCTTAAGATCTTTGATAGCATTCATTGCATTTAAGATCACTCTAGATATTTCTTTCTACCTGTGTATGAAAAAGAACTCAAAAATGAGATCTATAGATAATGTAGGAATGTAGTATAAAAATATAGTGTGAAAATCATGAGTATTTTTTCAGTTGTACTATTTTATGCATCATCGTTACTATGTGGATGTTTATTTTTAGTGGTCTATATTTCACCTTCTAAAGGATCAGGCATCATTCCTTTTAAAGGTGCTGCACAAAGTACCATTTTCCAACAGTCAATCCATCAGCTCCTTCCAGTCACACCACAGTACAGCAGGAAGATGAGCAAGTAGACCTTTGGCAAATATTGCCCATTCCTGGAATTCATTATCAGCGTCCATTCACTGACAAAATGACAGTAAATGAGTCCTGACTCTTAGTGAAGTTCATCTGATCCCTCTAGGGTGGTCTCTCAGATCCCAAATCCCTGGCCTCACCCACCCTGGCCTAATGAAATGGGCTCCTGCAGGAAAGAGGCAAGAAGCAGCCTGCTGCATGACCTCACTCAGGAAACTCCACTCAGCTCAGCTTCTGTTCTGGGCACTCAGGATACAGGGTAAAGAGGCAGATCAGATCTTCATCCTACACATACGATATGCTGGATTCTTTAATCATCCTCTGGTCTAGATCTGAAGGTAACTCAGCCTGATTCTAGCACTTGTGAAGGATCCCATGCAGGATACGAGACCAGGAGATCAAAATAGGGAGAATTTAGTGCTTGGGCCTAGCTAGCAAAAACAGGTCTGCTTGGCTTGTCTTCTGAACATCCCTCTGTTCTCGGTGGTGGTGGGTACTGATGAAGTTGCGTTGAAGGACTTAGAAGCCCTGCATCTAGTTACATGCTGGCAATAGTTCTTCCCAGCCATAAACCTGTCATATTAGGAAGGTCCAGTTTACAATGAATTTTTAAGAGCTATTATTTGTTAGTAAGTTAGGATAAATGTCAACGTTTCCAGCACCTGGCACATAGCAAACACTTAATAAATGTTTTCTGAATAAATAATTCCTCAGTTTCACCTCTTCTCAAAGTCCAAAGCAGACATCCTGGTGGGAGGGAGGGACTTATCTCATCTACTAGATTTTCACTAATACATACTGATGACATCCTAGAAAAGCAGACAGTGTAGGCAAATTGAAATGGGAAAACAGCTCAGAAATACTTTTCCCCTGCCTTCTAGAGCTGATACTTGCTGATCGCCCACTGAGATAATCCATGAGGTGCCTTGAGTTGAGGATAGAGCAGGGACATTACAGAATCAAAAAGTTCAGAGCTGTTTCTCCACTGATAAAGTTTTATTGGACAACTATTATATGTTTGGCATAATCTATGATCTGCAGATGAGGAGACAAATATGTGTGTTTCAATATTTACCCAACTGGATTTTTGTACAAATATAACCTAAACAGTTCTCTGCTCAGAATAAAGATAGAATAAGGATACTAACCTAATGGTCTTTCCTAAGAAGTTAAACACATTTTTCAAATCATCTCATTATTTGTAATTTTATCATTCACAACTCTGTTTCACAAGACAATAATATTCATAGATACTGGAAAGTCTATTAAAGCCATTTACCTCCTTGTTATTATCATTCTATTTAATTTAGGAAATTACTCCTTGGTGTGTGTGTGTGTGTGTGTGTGTGTGTGTGTGTGTGTGTGTGTCTGAGTGGTGCTAAATCCACATCCTGGAATATTAAGGGAGGGAGAGACTAATTTCATCTACTTAGGCCTTAGCTACTACATATTGATGACATCTGAGGTATGCAGACCATGGAGGCAAATAAGAAAAGGAGAAATGACCCAGGAATATAGTTCCTTTGCCTTCTGAAACTGATACTTGTTAATGATATATTTCTCTTTTGGAAAGAAAAGTATCAGTAAGGTAAAATTGCTGCAGCATTTTTTCCTTAACTGAGTGCAATCTATTTCTCTAGCTATGTGTCAGTTGCCTAGGAAACCTTAGTAGACCACTTGATTGGCTGTCATATTGGACTTATCATCAGAGTTTTGAATATAGTGTTAGAATGGCATAGCCCTGGATGAGTTGTTCCAAAGATATAATAATTCTCTCTGTTCTTATGTACAAGCAAATGCAAACAATACTGAGTTGTGATGTCGTCATGTTTCAGTAAGATCTGTGTGTGGAATTTTGAAGACTTTCCTACTAGACACTGTAACAACATTTTCTCAGTACTGAAAATTTGATCTCTTATCATGCATTCAAAATTTGTTTTCTGACATGTACTCTCAGATTTGTAATTTAGGACAATCTTTGAAATTCTTGTGATTTCTCTGCAGAGAAGTGGAACTAGAATATTTTATCTACTTATGGTTCATGATTAAATTACACATGACATAACATCCAGTACAGAGATATTCCTTACATGATGTATTTGATGATGATTTTAATATCTGCAGTAGAGTATGAGTTATAAACTGTTTCCACACATAATTCCTTATTCAATTCTTTCTGTAATCTGTTGGTAGGACAAGTCTAATTAGTTCACTTAAAAGATGAGATATTAAAGACCCAGATAGATCAAGCTATTTGTGCATGATCACACAATTGAAAAATGGCAAAGACAAAACTGCTACCTGGGTCTACTGAGTAAGTTCAGAGTTCTTTCCACAGAATTTCTAATTTCCATATCTAATAAAACAGCATGTCCTAGTTACCTCCAGCTCTAAAACATACCCACAAACGTGTATTTTCCTCATTTTATTATATTACTAATTTTATGTCACCATCATTTGTCCTTTAGACTTCTGCAGTAGCTTCCTAGATTATTTCCTAAATAGTACTCTTGTTCTTTAAAATTCATTCTCCCCATGACAGTTCAGTAATTTAAATTTTTTTTAATGTAGGAGTTTTTGAAGTAAAATGTGTGTACCATGAAAGGCACAGATTGTAAAATTATAATGTAATGCATTTTGATAAATATATGCCTCATCTATTCCAAAATTGAGAAAAAGAACATATCCCATACTCCAGAAATTTCTCCCATGCCATGTTCCAAACCCCACCTCTCAGAGGCAGCCCACTATTTTGATTCCTTCACCTAAATTCACTTGGCTTGTTTTTGAATATTACATAAATGAAATCCTACAGCATACATTCTTCTGATTCTGGCTTCTTTCCTCTGCAGAATGTTCTTGAAATGCATCCATGATGCTGAAGGCACCAGGAAGATGCTGTTCAAGTGTGGCAGAGTGCTCCCTTATAAGCATAGACCGAATTTGGCTTACCTGTTTTACTATTGGTGGACTTTTAAGTTATTCTCTGTTTTTGGTGGTAGAGCCTCAGGAATATGTTACCAAAAGGTTTATTTTAAAAGAGTTTCAGATTTACAGAAGAGTTATGAAGAGGGTAAAACGAGCTCCACATCCAATTTTCCCTATTATTCGACTCCTTGTATTCACGAGGAATTAGTGTAGTGTGTTTGTCATGACTAATAAAGCAGTGTTGGTACAGCACTATTAACTGAAGTTCTAATTTCATTAAAATTTCCTTAGTTTAATGTAATGTCATTTTTCTGTTCTAGGACCTTTTCCAGAATACCTCATGACATGTCACGGTAGGTGCATCTCAAATGTTGCTTATTTTTCATGACTTTGAGTCTTCCAGTTGGCTTCTGTGACCTTTCTCATACCAAGTAGTAGTAAGTAGAGGGGGCATTTTATTGTATTTGTTTTCAGCACTTTCTTGGTTTATACCACACAATACTTCAGGTTCCCCTGGCATATATACCTTGCTCCAGCCCTGGATCAGCTTTTTAATTTTAATAGCTCTTTGTCCTTTTATGGCAAAATAGTATTAAAAACAGACTTTGTGTAAGCTTTTCTGAGCATTTTCCAGAGTGAAAGCTTTTAATTTTAGTTAAATCCAACTTATCAACATTTTTGTTCTTTCATGAATTGTGTTTTTGGAGTTGTATCTAAAAAGTTACTTATCACCATGTCTAAGGTCACATAGATTATTCTGCTATGCTTTCTTATATAATGTTTGTACTTTTTCATTTTCTATTTGAGTCTATAGGGCATGTTAATTTACTTTTTGTGTAAAGTGTAATATCTGTGATTAGGTTCATAATTTATATGAGCTTTCCATTTGTTCTAGCACCATTTGTTGAAAAGATTATCCTTTCTCTGTTGAAAAGTCTTTGTGCCTTTCGAAAAATAAGTTGACTAAAGGTGAGGGAGTTTGTTCCTGAGCTATTTTGTTACATTGATCCTTGTCTATTCTACCACCAATTATGAGGAGCTGTGTTCATTGTAGCTTTATATTCAATCTTAAAGTAGGGTAGTAATAGGTCTCCAATTTTATTTTCCTTCTTCAGTATTACATTATCCATTCTATGTCCTTTGCATTTGTATGTAAATTTTAGAATCAGTTTGTTGATTTGTCTATAACATGGCTTGCTAGAATTTTAATTAGCATGTGTAAAGGTCAGAATGAGAAGAACTGAAATCTTAGCAATGTAGAGTTTTCCAATCTAAGAACCTAGAATATCTCCAAATGTTTTTAAGAGTTTTAAATTTTTTATTAATGTGTCTAGTTTTCAGCTTATATATCTTTTGAATATTTTATTAGATTTATATATGACTACTTACATTTGGGGAATACTGTTTTTTAAATTTCAGATTTCAACTTCCTATAGGTGGTACCCATGGTGAGTTTTGAACCATGAGCAATATCTACTCACCTCACTCAAAATGCAAATTCCTTACTCCAACTAACAAGACCCTGCCAATCTCCCTAAAACAATCTCATATCAAATTTGCCAATGATTTGTGAAGTCCAAAATCTCTATCCTTTTTATTTCTTGACCTATTTCAAATTACTCTTGCCTCAGTGCCTTTTCACTTGCTTATCACATTGCTTGGGTTTCTCTTTCCTAAGGTGTTTTTCTTTCTGAATCTGGCTCCATTCATCCTCAGGTCTCAATATGAATTCTGAATGTCAGAGTGATCTTTCCTATGACTACATTTAAAATAGATTCAACTCTTCTTCCTTCACTTTTCTGCATTTACTCTCGTTTCATAGTCTTCAAAGAACTTATCACTATTGGACATTGTCTTGTTTATTTGTTATTTTTCCTATCATAGCTTATAACCCAAATAAAATACAAATTTGATATCAGTAGGGACTCTGCCTTTTGCATTTTCTGTTATATTCCTAGTAATTATCACCACATCTAGAATATAATAGACACTTCTTTAGATGTCGTCAAATGAATGAATGTATTTTCTTTTAATATGAAAAATACATCAAGGTCAAATATTTCAACTTCATTTAAATCTTCCTTGAGTGTTTACACTACAAATAATTATTCTCCTCTCTGAATCTCTCTAACATTTGATTCTTATGTTATTTTTATAGGGATTCTTGTTGATATATATTTTTATCTACTAGTATATTACAGAGTGAAAGCTTTTAATTTTAATTAAATCCAACTTATCAACATTTTTGTTCTTTCATGAATTGTGTTTTTGGAGTTGTATCTAAAAAGTTACTTATCACCATGTCTAAGGTCACATAGATTATTCTGCTATGCTTTCTGGAACATTTCATTGTTAAGTGTCATAACATGGTGTTTAGGTTTGGTATTGGTGGCATTAACACTAACCATCCACTTTCCTTTCCTCACATCCTTACCATCACCTGCCTACAGGTCCAGTAGTCCTGGTTC
This sequence comes from Glaucomys volans, assembly GCA_020662805.1. Taxonomy (NCBI): domain Eukaryota; kingdom Metazoa; phylum Chordata; class Mammalia; order Rodentia; family Sciuridae; genus Glaucomys; species Glaucomys volans. Next base: position 1,247,916 of record JAJEJO010000513.1, on the reverse strand, counting down.
CTATTCCTGAAGTCTTTGTCCACAGAAAAAGAGAGGAAATGACAGGATAAGTAACTGAATGAACTATAAAGTCCCTTGGAATGACCCTAACTCCATGGCAAGAATTTCCATGAATATTTACATTGACAAAATGATGTTCTTGACCTCTGAGCTCTACTGCACCAGGTGTTACATGGAGGTGACAAAATTTCTAAGCATACAGGGTATATGTTACTGCTATCTTCACTTTTGTTTTTGGTTCGGTAGGTTAAGATTTGCATTGATGACCGTTATTAGTATTAATTTCTTAAAGATTTCATTTCAATGAAAATAGCTAAGGATTTTTATTTTTACAGTCTCTTCAAAGGTCAATAGGTTATTCAAAAGCATAGTAGATCTCAGAATCCAATATAAGCAAAAAAAAAAAAAAAAGGCTTATGAAATGTCTTTTTCTGGCTTTTTTTTTTTTTTCCAACCCTTTTACTGGCACCAACATAGTGATTCTGCAACTCATGCCCCTAACAGGAAAGGAGTCTTACTGACAAAGCACGCTTGATAAGACAGCTGGAGTTTCTTGGAGAACGTTGACCAGAGTAATTACTGTATTTCTGACAGCAGCTGTAAGCTTCTGTTGCTAGGATAGAATTTAACCCCCAGTTAACTGAGTTTTAAGAAATTGATCTGTTATACTTTGCTAATGCCCATCAGGATTATTACTTGAAAACCATGTGAATTATTTATTTGAATAAAGAGAATAGTGATTTTGCCTTGATATTCTAGGTTCACAAGCTTGGCAAAAATTATTTATGTAACAGATGAAGAAGAAATGGTTCTCTTTGCTGGTCTGCTCATCCCCACTCTGGTTTCCATAGTTGCATGTACCTTAACATTCAGCCTACTTGGTAAGCGACAAAATATAAGCTTCTCTGGGATATGTTTAAGCTTGAAGTTCACTTGCTTCAAATTGAGAGCACTGTAGTTCTTCAAGCAACATGGAAATAATATAGATTAAAATGCATTACTTTCTCCAATCTCAGATTTCCAAAGTTACATTGAAAAATTGTCTCCTTCTTTTCTTCTAAGTTATCAAAGGTCATAGTATGGCAACAGCCAGTTCCCAAGTGTTTACTATGAATCAACTATTTATGAGATGCCAAACTAATCACTGATGAGTTACCAGAAAGCACAAATCATAATCTCTGCCATCAAAGTTTATGTTACAGGTATGACACTGAGACACATGGAAAAATAATTTTTATGAGCAGGTAATAAATGCACAAGCATCATCATGATCAAAGTTTATTATTTAGTACCTGGTTGCTGCACAGGATTCTGAATAGTATTGAAATTAATGATGTAAACAGGATGATATTAGGAATTTTGAGAATGTCAAGCTGTGAAGTTCTGAGTGTTCATTAAAATTAGGAAGAAGCAGCTTCCTCCTTTGGTACCAAGATTCTCTAATGTGTCAATTTGGGGACACCTGTTCTGCCAAGGTTAAGTAGGACCCATTCAGAAGGGCTGCAGTGCTCCAGGTACTACATAGCACCATCTCTATCTCATTTCTGGTTTGACCTCCTCAGATCCCCAGCCCCTTCCTACCCAATGATGCTTCCACTGTTGCCTGCTTTTCCAAGAGCCAGACTGCTACTTCCTCCCCAAGAAATCCAGTACACCTTTTATCAATGATTTAGGATACAGAAAGCATAAAACAGAATAGGAGGTGTCTTGTAAGTCACCTTTCTTGTGACCCAGAAATACAAATCTCTCTTGAGACACAGGTTCACATAAAGTCACGCTGTCTTTGTGGAATGGATGGGGAAAGGAGAAACACCACAGGGGGAGCAATGCCAAATCAATCTCTCAATGAATCATTCTGTCACATAAGCATTGAAAACAAATAGGAATGAAAGAAGTAAAATGATAGAGAATTCTAGTTCAATCAATAGTCTTTGTGTATAGGGTCTTGCTGCCAGAGTGGGATTTTAGCACCAGCTCTTGCTGCAGCACCTGGGGTCTGTTAGCAATGCAGAAACTCACTTGTACTTCCAACCAGTAGCACAAATACAAGTGATTGTTAAACGTGAAAGTTGGATTACCACTGATATAGGGAGCAAAAAATGCACAGTATGTTTGGGATACAGCAAATAGATCATGTGATCAAAATGCAGGGCTTCTATTGGTGTGTTTATAAAGGATGGTTGGTCCAGAGAATCCAAATTCTTAAAAGCTGATTTCCATAGATGAGAAGTTGTCCTGTAGTTGGGAGCACCAATGGAAGCTTTTGCACTGGAGGCTGACATAATCAAAGGATAGCTTATGAACATTTACCTTGCAAGAGTGGGGAAAAGAGCCCAAGCAGGTATTATCTCAAATCTTCAGTGTAAGATACTCATTGAAGTCCATCAGACACTTTGAGAAGTGCATAAACTTTTAGATTGCTGACATGCACTGACACTTTATCATGCAAAGATATTTCTGATAATGACTCAAAAGAGTCATTTTAGCCTTGTCACTGGGTTCTGCAAAGAGGTGATGGGAAGTAAGGTCCTGATAGTGAATGTTCACAGTTTAATTCCCACCAGACAGAGAAGTAGGGCAAACAAAGCCCTGGGAACACATCTGGGGACACATTCATATGCATCTCTCTTTATTCTTTAACACCACAGTGTGTGCCTTCTTTCACCTGTCCTTTGGCGATTTTGACACTTATTTGAATTCTTACCTGAGGTCGCTCAGGAGACAGAGTGGAACAGGATGTTGTTGTCATCTTCAAGCCTCCAGGTCAGTGGTTTGCACCATCCCTGCACATTAGGATTACCCTGGGAGTTATCCAGCCATCCCTTGACCAAGTGAACACTTATTTCTGGTAGTTTCAATTATCAGACAATTATAACGAAAGTCAAATAAATACTCCCAAACTGAAAATTACAATAAAAGAAAAAGTATTCATGTATTTCTTCATCTAGAGCAAAATATAATGGTTAGCATTTATTAAGTTTATATTATGTGCCATATGGTTTTCATGCATGTTATCTATTAAGCCAGTCTCCATCCCCTGAAGACACACTGTGTCAGGTAAGATTTTTCCAATATCCTCAGTTTACAAAATAATAAACTGAGACTCAAAGAAGGAATGCATTTTCTGACCCTTATAAAGTTGGGAAGTAGCCCAGACAGGATTCAACCTGTGAAAAGGAGTTAGAGCCTGATCCTTGGTCTAAATCACAAATTCAAACACTCTGTGGGCTCATTCACCCTTCATACCATGACCCAAGGCTACTGAATATGATTTTCTAATCTTATGAAAAGAATGTGCTCTGATGCTCAATTTATATGTGCTCTGAATGGCTGCAGCATGATTGGTCAGTTCAAGGTAACATCCCCACAGTGGGGCAGGGCTGTGGGTCATACAGACATTCAATGTCTGCTTTTAAATGATGAACCAAGTGATTTCATGGGGACTTTGCAAAAGAATACAGAAGCATCTGATCAAATCAAACCCATCACCACAAAACATGCATCACAAGGTATTTTTGACAGTTACTGTTGATATCTTAGCCTTATTTATTTTGCTCCCCAAATCTCTGCTACTTTCTTCATCTGGAATCTCACATGTTCACTTCATCCATGGTAAAGTGCCTTGATCTCACAGTCTATTTTTTTTTTTCTTCAGGATGAGAAGGGGATTTCCCAATGCTGCTCCCTCATCTACCCTCCCCTTTTCCACCAGAACCTCCATGGCTACCACCCTATGCCTGGTCACACCTTCAGGTTCCAACTTCAATGTGATTTCTTCATTTAGAAGACCCTGGCCTCTCAGCACACCCTCCTCTGAATTCTTCCCTCATGCTTTCCCCTTCTTTTCTTAAAATACTTTTTCATAATGTGTTATGATGTATATACCTGCAGATGCGGTCAACAACTGATTCCCCACCGAAATGTACCTTCCTTGAACATCCATGTTAGTATATTTCTAGTGCTTGAAAACACCTGGTATGCAGTAGGAGTTTAGCAAGGGTATTGAATGTTAATTGTCTCTAAGTGAAGAATGGTTTAATTCCTGAAAATAACATTAAAAAATTTCCCATGCTTAGTTAGTGATCTAACTTATATGTAATTGTTTTTCCTTACTCCAATGTTCTTAGTAGATGCTTAAAAAAATAACCAACATATGGAGTGCTCCCATTCCATTGCCTACTGGTTTTTTAGAAAACCATTCACCTGCAGGAAGTCACTGAGAAGCAATGTGAATTCAAGAACATTCCCCAGAAGCAAAAAGTAACCCGAGGATAAGAGTTCATCTGAGAAGAGAGTTTTATAATATGACCAAGTGATCTAGTGGGGAAATTATTTACTCCAAGTAAATTTCCATGAGTAAACTATGTGTGTCTGATTAATTTTCACCTCATTGTATTGTTCTAGCATTTCTGTGTATAGGATAATTAGTGATGACTCCTATTCCATATTTGTTGGGACATGAGACTCTCTTCATACAGAACCAGTGTGCACTCTCGAGAGCTTCCTATGGGATTTTCTTTATCTGTACCATCTGTCTATTCCTTTAATCAAGACACCATTTGATCACGTGAGCAACAGCACCATCAAGGATGTTACCAATTGGTAGATTGGCAAAAGTTATGTGGCCAATGACAAGTTGATCCGCTTTGAAATGATCTAACCTTTACTTTCTGGTTTTGATGTTTATTAACTTTCCATGTGCATATCAGTAATAACCTTGTTGAGTTGTTTAAAGGATTAAAATATGCAACGTGTAAATTGTCTCACATAATAATTTTCAAAAATGCATGACTCTTATAACTGATTAGAGGAAGAAGGCAATACTGAGTCAAAGAAGAGATTCATGACAGGATTTGAAATTCAGTTGCTCATTTGATATAAATTTTATTTCAAAAGTATTGTGTGTCAGATATATTGGATACCTTGTTGAAGAAGATAGACTTTTGAGATTACATTTTAATGGAATGAGACAGACGAATAAAAAATATATATTAGGATTCAGACGTTCAGACATTGCAAGGTTGTAATGTAACAGAGTGTGACCGGCTGGTGTTGGGGAAGTACAGCTTTGACTATGTAAGCAGATCATATGTGAACCAAGACATAAATATGCAACCATGGGAAGAGCTGGGGGAAAAGCATTCTAGGCAGCGAGACAGCAAGAGACAGCTCAGAGACAGAAGGCTGCTCAGTGCATATGGCTGGTGGAGATGGAGTGGAGTGGAGGAGGGAGAGCAGGAAGGAGGTGAAGTTCCAGAATTAATTCTGGGTCTTAGCATCGAGTGTCTGGACGACCAGGTAGCAAAGGCCTTATGGTTGTGCAGGAAGACAGCACAAGTAAAATGACCATATGGAAGAAAGAAAACTGGGTGTAGGAAATGAGATAAGGAAAATGAGACCAGATGAAATATAAAGACAGCATCCCTGTCTCAGAATAGTAATTTAGAGTTAGGCCAAGAAAATTAGATGCCATAGCTGCTATTTTTCCTCCAAAGGTGCATGTGGACTGTCAACAGAAGTTCAGTAACAGTTCTAATGCCTCTGAGGGTTTGTTCCCTTTTTTTGGAATTGGTTTCCTAACAGTCAAATCTTGATGAAGAATTTTTGACAAATGTAGGTTGTACATTCTAAATGCATTATATTCTTCATAGAGAATCCTCCTAAAATAAATTATTAGGGAGGCACAATTCATATTTTAAAGCAGCCTGTTTTAAATTACTTTATCACTCTTCAGGAGATACAATTGGTTTTATTCCTCATTGATTTTCCTTACGTGTTTCTAAGAAGATTCAGTGTTTTGTGTATCTACAAATAATAACTCACATAGACTTAAAATATAAGTGAATAATAATATACACATCCTTCAAAGCAATGAATGCTATTTAAGTAATAAATTGAAGCTGTTTTCAAAATAAATACATTCTGCTCTCCTGTTACTTTCAATTCATAAGAAAAAACAAAGCTTTAGAATTTTCCAAGTTATTAGAATGTTTTTCTTTCATCAGCTTGTAGTAGAATCCCTGTATAATGTATATTACTTTAGTTCATAGTCAAGTGCCAGCAATCTGGCATATATTCTACCTTGTTATCTGTGTATTCAAAGACAGGTAAGCTTTGCTTCATCTATATTTTTTCAGAGTTTAAATAATTAATATGCACAATGCTCTACATACAGTAGGTACTGATATCCTTTCACAGGTTCAGAAAATGTCTGCTTCAGGTTTAGTTTCCCTTAAATCTTATGTACCAATGTAAGCTTTGGAGGTAATGAATCTTCCATCCTGGTTCCTAGTCCTGGAGCTGTTTTGAACATGAGACATCCTTTCCAAATTCCTGATCTCTATGAGACTTCTGGCCAGGTTAAATGTTTATTTCTCTAAGTACCTGGATGACTATCTGTCATCAATTTGTTCTCTACCTTCACTCTGTGGGTAGACTCATCACTAGTATCTGGTTCCCACTTGGCAACCTGTATCTTTCATGCATCATGTAAGTATTTAAGGATTTATGGATCTTTACTCTGTGGGTTCATAGGCAGTGGTTCAGGAAACCATCAACATAAGTAGCAATCTTGAGCGCATCACTATTTTTGTATTAATATAATAATTTATTATTGTTTTTTGTTATATAAATTTGGGCAGGTCCTTTAACTTTTTACAAACTCGGTTTCCTCATCTGAAAGTTGTGGTTGGCACTCTGGAGAAGGTTATTATGAAAATTAAATGAAACATAGTAAATACCATCAGAAATGCTAGCACAATTACAACCTCAGGCAATCAGTCAGGCAGAGAGTAGGGAGAGAGGGAGAGACCGTTTAACCTTCTCACAGACTCAAACACTGCTAAAAGTGGTATTTAAGAAAGTTCTGACCTGGGCAGAGTAAGAAATTTATCAACCACTTTACATGCATTAAGGAGCATTAAGAAAAGTATTAAATTACAGCTATAATGGCCCCAACCAAGTTATTGCACCAGGTTCTCATAGTACATGATTGTTAAAACCCTATGAATTGAAACAAATTATAATCCATGCTTCTATAATTATGTCAAAATGAATCCTACTGTCAGGTTTAACTAAAAAGAAACAATGAAGAATAAAGAAACTCCAATGAGTGATAAAGATATCTATCAAAAAGAAAAAAAATAGAAAAGGAAAGAAAGAAGAATTTGTACCAGATGCCACTATTCCTCCACAATCTGAATTCTAGCTGTCATTTAAAGAAGATAGATTGAAAATTGACTCCATCCTCTCCCTTCTCCATATTTCCTTCTTCAGTTTATGCTCATGTGTGAACTTTTTACACCAAAGGAGTCTATACCTCAGTGGAAAAGTGCACACACGTATATTTTGAAGGTTTACTTTCAATGGGATCTAAAACCCCAAAATGTTACAAAACCAAGTGACTGATGCACTGCATCACCAGGGATTGTCAACAGCAAAATTATCAACCCTTAGTTTTGTCATTCATCACATTGCCTAAGCAGAATTGCAATCTCAGAGGAAGTGGGAAGGAGATGAGAGGTGAGAAGTGGCATAAAACGATTAGTTCCGCTCCCAGACACAGGATGCTTGCGTGCTAGGGACCAAGTCAAGCATTTTAGTTGAGAATTTGTTTGTGAATGTGTCTGCGATTTTCACCAAGAGGAAAAACAAAGAAAACACAAAATCACATTTTAGAACTGCATGTGATGATGACAATGTTATATTTTCAGGTTAGATTTTATCCATGGTGTTATTTTCTAACTTTGCTGAGCTTGTAGACTTGCCCCCCCTTCTCCTCCATTCATGTTTTTCCACATGATTTCCTGTTGATGTGAACCCCACTACTAAAAGCAAAGCAAACGTGATGTTTTTACTCTGAGTCAGAGGGTTTACACATCCATTTTCATTGTGCCTTTTCCATATAAAGGCAGTTTAGCATCCACCTTGAAAGCACCAACTCTTGGCAGACTGGATGGATGTGAATGGCACCTCTGCCAGTATTCATCCTATGTTGGCAAAGTTACTTGACCTTACTTTGCCTGGGTCTCCTCATTTGTTTTAAAAAATGTTGAAGATAATAGGCACAGGCTACTCAATTCTGCAGTGGTAGCATGAAAACAGGCATAGTCAATACCTAAATTAATGCATGGAGATGGTCCATCACTTTCTAACCTATTTTATATTATAGAAATTGTGATCTGAAAGACACTTTGGCAATCACCTAGTCTGACTCCATCATTTTCTATTTCAGACAACTGAGAGTCAGGAAAAGTTGTGATTTGTGCCCCAAATCACATAGTTAGTATTAAAAAATGACAAGCAACTAGTTATGTTTTTACATCACACAAGATAGCATTGTCGTCATCTGCAGAGTCCCAGAAAGGATGTCTTCTTTTCCCTAGAATGCATCTCAAACTTTCAAAGTTTCTGCCTTAAACTTTCTCAATCTCAAGTTCAACTTCCTGAAGTAGATTTGATTCTTGTACAGATGATATGAAAGTAAGACAGAGAAAAGGGAGAGAGTAAGCAAGGGTGATGAGACCAAAAGCAAAAGCCATGCAGGCAGTAGGTCTCAGCCTGATCCCACAAGGAAACTCTGGAGAATTGTCTTATTCTTCACTACTACTTGGGATAATGGGTGTCCAGGGAGTCTGCACTAACCTTGTCTTCTTTGTATCCTTGATAATGAAAGAAAAATCATAAACTAACATGTTTTAATGTGTAGATCAGATATTCCTGCTGCAATCTAGGTTACCTATTTGAAGTTTCTTGTATTATCCATAAAAATTTGTATGAATTACCTTCAAAAGTTACTTGAGGGTCTTTTCAAATCCATGAGTCTGACTTGCTGTCTTCAAAAGTTGTTTTAACTGATATTTGTTTTTAATCTTTAAATTTTGGAATTTTTTTTACCATCATTTTACCAGGGGTTAGTACAACTTCAGTTTAAGTAGAAATAGCTTCTTAATGGTTTTCTTTTTTTCTGTTCCATTTATATTTCCCTCTCCACATTGGTAAAATGGAAGTGGGCAGCCGGTTTCTGATATACCACATACCCCTTCTCTTAAGAGGAAACCAATAAAACAATTAAATACACATCAATTTTTACTATTCGGTTTCCTTCCCATAAATTCTTAAGTGCTTTCCAGTCTAATTTAAAAGAATCTGAGATCTAAAATTTTTCCTCCAGTCACTGCAACTTTATAGGAAGATTAAAAGAACCTCTGATGTCATGGAAATGATGAGACCCTCTCAGATTATCAGTGCTGTTGATATGCTTTAAGAAGTGTTTTGCTGGTTTGCTTATTTATTTTTATTTCCTGATAAAAATCTTACTAGGTTATTCCCTGTACCCTCTCCCACCACCCTGGTCTCTTGCTCCTTAAACTATGACTATCTTTATTATTCAGGCTTGTCTGCAGTTGCTTTCATGCTACTGTTGCAGAGTTGAGAGTCCTGTAAAGGCTAAAGCATTTACTATCATACAAAGTCTGCTGACCCCTGAGCAAAATGATGTAGCAACTATAACATGGCAGACCGGAGAAGGAAGGAGAGCTGAGTCCCAGGGTCATGACATCCAGCCACACAATTTGAAATCCTCATTCTGACGTCAAAGATGTCTACATCTTACCTAACTTTGCAGCCATTTATCTCTTTACTTTAGTCAGACACTACATTTATGAGGAAACTTTCCTCAAACTTTCCTATCATCTGCTTATAACTTCAATAATACTTTACCCATACCTCAGGGTCCATTTTGGTTAGCATTTCTTCAGGAAAGGCTTCCCATTTACTCCCAGCCAGCTCTGGTCTCTTCTACTTGCCACCTTCTTGGATTATGTTCTTCTTACTTTCTGCTTTTCTTATGTAATATCCTGTTGCTTTCAGTATCCATGGCGGCTCTCTTCCTCCTCCAGCTACCATTAAAATCCTGAAGGGAAGGAATACTGTCTAATTCATTCTTTTGTTCCTTGCAGAGCATTTCCACATACATAGAGGCTCAGAGCAGTCACTGAACTGCTCGACTAGATTCTGCTACTCCATCTCAGATGTTCTTATTTGTTGCCTGATGCTGCTCAGTTTCACCTCACATCTTACCTCTATTGAGTACCCATGCTGGTGAGTTCAGATAATCACAGGTATTTAAGAGTTAAGAGAATCTCACTTCAGCTTAAACTATAAGAATTTCTTTTACAGAACTCTGGAAAATGGTTTTAGTCAAAGTTTTCCAAATGGTTGCATGCATATTATCTGCTTCTTTTTTGTCAAGTCCAAGTACCACCAACTGGGCTACTTTTTCTTTTTTCCTTATATTTACTTGTCTTTAACTTATCTATGTGTATTTAAAAGAAAGCTGGTATAATTGCAACTGGAGAATTCTAATAATACCGACCACAAATGGAATATAGCCATCAAGATTGAAAAACAATCTTTTGCCTGTGAAGACTTACAAATTTCGGTGAAAATGGGCAAAGAAGTCTTTGGGAGATGTTGTTGGCATCTTAGCACCAAACTAAGATGTTCTTGGTGATATAATCAGAACTGGCACAAATTGAGACTTTTTATTTTGTAATATCATGCAACACACACACACACACACACACATTCCCCCCCACATATTTATATTTCCACTTGATAACCAAAATTATCTCTTCAACCATACATGGTACACATTAAAGTGCACCCTGGGACACACCAAATCCCCAAAGTACTCACTGCTGCTGTGAGTGCATCAATAGCTACAACCACTCATCGCTTAACTCTGAAGTAGCTTAAGATAAATTATATTTGAAAATATGTACATTGGTGCAAACTGGCTGCTAGGCTTCCTTGTCTAATAAGAACTTCCTTTTAAACGGCAAAGGTGTTGTGCGACATCACACACAACAGGAGTGCTTCTCCTCATTGCTCTTAATCATTCATTTCACACTAAATCAAATTAATTTCCTAGGAATTAGGAACCAATCATGTCTTCATGCAGTTTCTATCATGCTGAAACAAATGGAAGAAAACAGGGGATTTGATCAGCTACTCTTTGGTTTCCAGTGAAAGAAATCTTCACTCTGACAGACTTTGACTACTTACTCTTCATTCCTCTTTTCTGAAGAGAAGTTTTTCTTAGTCACAAAATCTGACACCTTCAGAATATTGTGAAATGGAGATAATATTAGAATTTTACCTTATAGTATTTGGTAAGAATTAAATGAAGTGTAGATATGCTAGACTACCAGGAAGTATCAGAAAAGGTCATTTAGTATCAACATGATTAACATCATAGTTAAATGCAAAATGTGTAGGAATATTTCTATTATTAAGGAAAAGTCACATGTCAAACATAATGTGAGAAACTATACTATCAGTACTGATATTATAAATGCCTATACACAAAAAAAGTTTTTTTATGGAATTGATTCAATCTAGAGTTCATTTATATTGGAGAAGTGGAGATAATAATTAGCATTAACATTACAATATTTTTCACTAATAGTTCTAAGTTCTCAAATATTCAGTTGTTGGGTTTTCTGTCTCTAGCCATTCTTACTCATAATGTCTTTTCCTATCAAGTCTTACATGCATTTACTTCTGATGATGTAGTTGTACCATGACTATTTTCAGTTTTCAGAACAAATGTTTCCACATATGACTCTGTGAGTTGATAAAATGTTAAGAAGCAACCATCCATAGTTGACATGAATATTATAACCTCAGATGTCCTAGATTGGCATATTCATTCATTCATTCATTCATTCACCCATTGATTCTTTCATCTAGTGAATTACTGGTGCTCACACAGAGCAAGTAAATTAATAAGCAAGCGCTCAATAAGTATTAACTATGAATGATAACTGCAATTATAATTATTGCTAAGAGCCTAATACAAGTTAGGTAAACACACTGCACTTCGGAAATAATAAAATCAAAACGTAAAACACAAAAGTATTATCTCTTATAGAATTAGTAAGGGAGAGGCTTACAAAGGGGCTTCAAGGGGGGAAAAAGATAAAGATACAGACACCAATTGTCTTTAGATGCACAGAAGTAGGAACAGATTAACTCCATTGGAGGCTGCAGGCACCTGGGACTTTCTGAGGCCATCACATGCCTAAATCCTCTAACTTCTGAAGGCCACTTAACACATACTATAAAGCATAATGAAGGTATCTTTCCAACATTAATCTTAATTTTGTGCAATTAGAGACTTAGTATTACATTTTGTGGACATTTATTTAAGCATTCATTAATTTTAACATTGCAGTTTGCTTTTTAAATTTGGAACCAATAGGTACATGATTCAGAATTTCAAAATTTTTGATAGGCTCTCAACGACTTATAAACCCCTAGGCTACTAGCTGTGATATCTATGTGGATCAATAGTCCTGGTAAAGAAGTATCAGGAAAGGCCTTAGGGAAGTGTGAGCTGCATTCTAGGAAAACCAACCTTGCATGTTTGGTTTCCTATTTTCAGACTTTCCTCAATTTTCTCAAGAAAATGACCTGAGGGAGGACTTGAGAAACTATCCCATAGACTCTCCGTGCTACTCCTAGTGTGTCAGTTTTGCACAGGTATTTACACTGATAAGGCACATCTCTTGCCCTTCTTCAGTTTTTGAGAAATGGTTGGCCAAAAGGACTTCCTTCCCAATCCATTCCTTTCTGGCTCTGGGCTGTGGCGTTTTATTACTGCTGAGACTGTATGTGAATATAATTAGCATCCTGTGGTGTCAGAGTCTAGGTAATTTCCTCATAGAACAATTTCACCTCCATTTGAAGCATCACTAATTTCATTTTGTACTTCAAGATGCACTTTTCTTTCTACACCCTTAAAGACGGATTAATCTGAGGTGGTGCCAAAAGGTCTACTTCTTCAAAAGATGTCCAATAACTCAAGCCTCTAAATTTCCTATTGGTATTAGTCATTTCATTGTTAAGGAGATCTCCTCTGTCTAGGCTAAAATTTTCTTTCTGTTACATTAATTCAGTGGGTGAGAAAAGTTGAGAATTTTGGAATAGACAAATCTACAGGAGTTTTATTTCAAAGTTGCATAGTTATAAGAAAGGGCTGAAACTTCTAACATTTTCTTCTTAAAATGTATGAACTTAGAGCTACTTAATGTCTGCTTTGATTCCTTCACTCCTAAAATTAGGATCAAATAATTAACAAATTTACAGGCATATTTGGAAGATTAAGTTCATTATTTTACAGAAAGCTTTTGGAACAGGGGTTGACACATTGATCTATTTACCTGAATATTAATACTAGTAGTATATTTTAGATTAAATATTTTGAAGTGATTTCTATCTCATAAGACTTACTGTGGCCAAATAATTTTCAGAAATGCAGATTCAGTGGTAATGCTACCTTGTGCCTTGAAGGAGGCACAAGACTCAGAAAACATTGAATTTACATTTCTAATTCCACAGTGTAAAAATGCCATTAATCCATAAATCATAATATGAAATTGATGGTTCTTAAGATTTTTTTCCCCAGTGTTTGTGAGAGCAAAGTTTACCACAAGAATAAATGAAGGGGCATTCTTACTAACATAAAGGTAAAAATATTTAATAAAATTTAAACTGTTCTAGGTTCATCCTTTAGCACATAAAACATTAGAACACACTTATATATATGACATACCAAAAGATTATTTAAAACAGTTCTCATTTTTATAATATAGCAGCTCCAGGAATATCTGGCAATACTTGATTTCTAGCTGAAAAGTTTGTGCTATTATATGTAAGGAAAATAATAAACACATGTATATACGGTATTTTCTTTCGACATGTTATTTCTAACTTCCTTCCTACTCTTTAACATTACCAAAACTTCTGCACATGATTTAAAAAATGTAGTCAATATTCAAAGCTGAGAGCCACTGTTCATTTTTAAAAATAATTTCATAAGTACATATAAATTCAAATGTTTAAAAGCCTTAGTGAAACTGGTAATCCACATTCCAGGAGGACCTTCTCCAAACCCCCATTGCTGTTGCTTTTCCAGCAACAGATCAGGAGTGACCACCTGGAACTTGTGGGTAATCCCATACTTGTTCACTAATAGGTAAAAGGTTACAAGTTAGAAAACCTCATTACCACCCCCACAGGTAAACTAAATTTTTTGTCCCTAGGGATAGAATCATGTTAACAAGGGGACAGTGCAACTTACCTTTTGAATTTCATACAATGAGTATGTAATATCTCTTTAAAATTTTTGGAAGTTTTTAAAGGATTTAATACATTTGATTAGTCCTCCCTTACTAGAATATTGTCTTTCATTGGCTTTGATAATACTATTAATTTTCCTCTGACCTTTAGGGTCAAGCCAAAACTGACTGAAGCTTCGGACGGTTCTCACTGTCTTTTGCCAGAAATTTCTCTTCTAGATCATCCAAAACTGTAGGATCATCAAATATACATACATTTCCTCAAAAATAGGTCTTAGTAATATCCTACGGGTACTATATTTTGTAAACAGCAATGAAGGAGGCAAAGAATACAATCATCTTAAAAATTTATTTCCATGTAGGAAGATGGAAAAATAGGTAAAATATGGTCATTATCATATTTACAAATTATAAAGAAAAAGAGCAGAAAAGGGAAGTACAGTATCAGGATGGAACATGGAAAGTTTGCATAGACCCAAGCCCATCCCTCAGTTCTGAGTTATAGTTGCATAGAGCAAAGAGTCCAGGATAACTTGGATGGCTAGGTACTGAATATGATCAAAATGAATAGATAATCATCTCCATCAACTCTCTTCTACCACCACCACTGAGTTGCTCAAAGCAGAAATGCATGAGTCATTCCTGAATCCTGCTCAAACCTCATTCTCCATGTCCCATCTGTCACAGAGGTTAGCAACTTCTCCCACATGGCTATAGTCACTTCTGTTTATTTTCATTGTCACTATTCTAATTCAAACTAACATCATCTCTCACCAGGTTCTTGCAAATTCTTCCTGACACATCCTTACAGCCTTTACTGCCTTCCTCCAGTGTGATTAAAACTTATCTGTCACACTTCTGCTTCAACCCATCCATGCTCCCAGTCATCCTTCCCATCTCCTAACTGCATCAACGGCCATTCTTACCCTGGTCCACTACAAGAACAATCTTACTGTTCTTCATTCTCATTCTTCATTTATGCCATCCCCTCTTGATCCAGGATATTTATTCTTATGAGTTTCTCTGATTGCAATATTCTTTCTTGTATCAGGTTGACCTATCTTTCAAATTTCTTTTTTTTTAAATTTATTTAATTTTGATTCATTGAACACGAATGGAGTACAGCTATTGTTTCTCTGGTTGTACACAAAGTAGAGTCACACCATCTGTGCGTTCATACATGTACACAGGGCAATGATGTCTGTCACACATTCTGTTATTATTCTTACCCCCCCCAT